>JAIUSX010000181.1:0-73746 GCA_026573805.1 Hesperophylax magnus | reverse complement strand
ACGCCATTCCTTTCGGTTGATAGGTTTGTCCAGTTTTTTCAAATTCTTCTTTAATTCAAACAACTGGATCTCTACATAATTCTGGAAGTATTCATTTGGCTTCAGGTCAAGTTCAAAGTACTTCTGGTCCAACTCCGCTGAGTTCGTGGTGTAGTCGGGGTAACCTGCAAAAACTGTACTTTGCAGATATGATTATGGTTCCCTCCCATCTGCCATCAGGGCATCCTTTTTCCTACAAGGTGCAGCCCGGTACAACTCCGTCTCAATCAATCCTCGTTGTATTTTTAATACCTCATTTAAGCACAAGACTATTATCATAACTAACATGTCATATCAAATGTATAGGACATAACAAGCGATAATAAGAGAACAAATAATTAACAGCCACAGTGCCACTATAGCACAGGAAAAAAACAAGAATATTAATGTAATATAAAATAGGAGTCAGGTTATGTTCTTAAATAAGAACATTTTTTTTTAACGACAATATAAAGCAAAGTATAAAGATACAATATTAAGTAAAATAAAAATATAAAGTGATGTAGTTTGTTCTCAGTCCTCCTCACTAGGTATTCCTGTTCCGAGGCGGACTGTAGGTTGTTGTATGTGTGTTGATCATGATTTCCTCATCTTCTAATTTGTTGGTTTCCAAAAAATATAAAATAAATTAAGCAAAATGTATTTATGTTTGTTGTCTGTAGGTTGCGTTGGGGTTACTTAATAAATTTAATGATTTCCTCATCTTCATGTTTAGTTAGCCATAATTTGATGTCTTTTTTAAACTTTTCTATATCCATGGTGTTTTTAATTTCAATAGGAAGGACATTATACAATTTTATAGCATGAAAATAGTGCTGTTATGGCCGAAAGATGTATTTAATTTTGGAATGTTTAGTAGATTTGAGGATATCGTCCTTGTAGTGTAGGTGTGTTGTTCAGCAAGGTACTCATATTTTTCTTTAAAATTTAATAGTGCATTTTTTAGTACAGTTTTATAATGCTGAACAATTTTTTTTTTTTTAAATTCTTTTGATGGAGTGCTAATGGGTACTTTCAGGATTATTTTAATTATTACTTTTTGTGTTTTGACGAGCTGCTTCATTCTAAGTAGACATTAAACATAAACGATACAAAGGAGGAAACCGAAACCAAACAATTCCCAGTAGCTTGAGAATGTGGCATATTATAAGTAAATTGAAAAAGAAGTTAAGAGCTGGGGGAAGATTATTCTAGATGAGCGGACCAGTTACATGAAAAGAGCGACCATAGTAAACGAATCGATTTGACAGTAATATCTTTAATCGCTCAAGTTTTGTCGAACACACAGTTCGATATAGGCTGGCGCCATTCTTGCAACGCGTTGAAGGTCATTAATCCCCCTTATTCCCAATTTCTACCGATTTATAACAAGTTTAACTCCTTAAGTTTTTAAGTTCCGATAATATCTATAGATTTTTTACGCCGAAACGTTAACTGAGTGAAATTCCCTCCATAGAAAAAATCACAAAATAACCTCCGAAAATTATTAAAAACACGATATGTTCTGTTATTTCATATGTTATAGGAATGAAAAAAATCACAGTCTATCTTTAAATAAAACTAAAGCATTTGTCGAGAGATTTTTGCTCTATTTGAATGGAGTCGTGTTTTATTAAATATTTTCACTAGTTCCGCTTAATTTTTATCGTTTTTTTTATATTAGCGCGCTCCCTCTTACATTCGTATTTACATATCTCCCTTTCAAACCATCTTAAACGCTTACTACGGGGCCTTAAGCAGATTTTGAACTCTATTCTTTCAGGGATGAATTCAATTTTTTTTTTTTTTTTTTATAGTGAATACCTCACAAGAGTCCCAACTGCTCCCGTCTGGAGCCAGTGAGACTATGGCATCCCCAATCGGGGGATGTTGTGAGGCTGCAGGTAAGTGGGGAAGGGAAAGAGGAAGGTGGAGAAGTACCTGGCTATTCAGATCTAGTCACTAAACACGGCTAAAGCCATTTGGAGCAACGTTTCAATTCTGAATGGTGGTCTTACACCAGGGCGATACTGGTAGTATCTTCCACTCTGGAACGTGCCGCAAATATACTATATATTATATATTATTTTAATTAATTAATTGTGAAATAACACAAATTAATCAAATAAAATTTATTTGCGCACGCCGGGTTCGAACCCGCGACCTTTGGAATGGCAGTCCAATGCGTTACCACTGGACTGGCCGTCAATGAAGGCGATCCCTCAGAAGTGGGAAACTTACTGGATTATATAGAAATGGTTTCTCAGGTACAGACTATTGTCTATAGTGAAACTCGGAAATTTTATTTCTGTAGAATGAATTATATACAATAAATATAGTCCGAAAGCTTTAATTGTGATTTTACGAGGAACAAACAAATTGTTTCCTCCGAAAATTTTTAACTTCCGATGTGTAGTGGTACGCCACTACTTGAATCGAACGGCATTCTAGAAGTTTCAGCTTTTTCCAAACAAGCTTCTTGGATGTTCTTTTATTTTTTTTTATTTTAGTTTGGCAATATCTACATAGCAACCAAAATGTTGAGAAGTTTCTTCACCTTATAAAAGCGGCAGTATGAAGGAACTAGTCAGTTTTCACTCAGTCGCCTAAAGGCAGCCTGCACATAGGGCACAAAACCCCCCTTCCAGGTACCTGCGCACTTCAGACAACGAGAAAAAAAGCTCCTAACAAGAGACTTTGCACCTCGGAAAAAAAAAATCCATTAGATATCAAAAAAAAACTAGTCAGTCAGTCAGTCATTAATCCGCCGTCAGTTTACAAGGATCAACGAGTGATAATCCGCGCACCTTATTTGCGCGAAGGACATTATTCCCGGCTTCGCCCGTATTCATCATTATAGCGCCTTGGCCCCGGCCGCCGTCCTTGGCCAGCGCTACAACGGATTACAGCGCCCTGGTTCCAGCGCCTCTGACCAGCGTTTCATCCATGCACCATGACCACCACGAGGACACGCAGCATCCTCACTGGTCTACGCAGCTCTCGCTCAACTGCCTACAAGGTCCACCGCACCCTCGGCCTTCCTGTCAGCACTGGAGTACTGATTGCCAAAATCGCCAGTGCCTGACAGTCAACGAGTCCACTGTGACCTTCACGACACGTTTTTTCATTTCGTGCCATGAATCTGTGTGCGAGTCCACTGCATTAATTATGATTATTACCAAAACATGAAAATGGTTTTCCTCCGATTTATGCAATACATAATCTGCAACTCAAATTTTATAACTGCATTTGAAACACGAGAATGGTTTCCTTCAAAATGCGTCAGCAGATGAATCCACAACTGGAATTTTATCGGTGCATTCTGAACACAATACTGGTTTAAATTTAAGAAAAAAATCTGCTTACGAGTTCACTAGCCCACCAGCTTAAATTTACTGTAGTTGTACTGCTTTTTGCAGCATACATGTCTGCAACTAGGTATCTATAATTACTGCGGAACACGAATATGAAATGATACAAATGATAGAATACCAATCAATTGGCTGATGGCGTCCTCTTTTAGTACCGCCTAGTCCCTGGTTTCCTTATCCAACCAGCTGAGGGTCTGTAAGTTCTTCTTGAAGGCCTCACGAATATTCTTAATCATTTCCACAGTCTCCAATCTTGATTGTTCGCTGAACATCTCACGCACAAACAAAGCACCCGTCGCAAAAGCTAAAAGAAAAAATGAATTACATTAAAGTTCTAAAAAATCCTTAGTTCAGTTTTAAAAAGGATTTTTGGACATCACAAGTGAGTTGAGGGGAATGATACGCAAGAGGTGAACCAAGGAACAATCCTTCAAAATTTTGAAGTTGTCTTAAAAAGTTTTCGTAGTCCAAACTCAAAAACAGACGGTCTATCAACAACGTTACAAAACGTCTAATTGTCTCACCAAATTAAGATAAAATATATTTTTTTAAATACACCAAACTAGGCAAATGCCATTATCATGGTGGTAACATACAACAAATAAGAACAAATAACAAATTCAATGATAAAATTATATTCATATATATGTACTAATAATATAAAACAATAATAATATTAATTTTTCGAAAAAAAAATCTTCGTTTATTGTTATTAAGTTTAATTTGTAGAACTCCATTTTATTATTTATATATTCAATAATATTGTTATTGGGTTTATAAAAACAGTTTATTTTTAAACAAGTTCTGCTGTGTAGTTATTATTACGCGTGACAGCTGTTTCGCCCTCTGAAGGCATTATCAAACTGTGGGTAGCCCACTTACAGATGATACATTTATATTATTTCTAGGTAGGTATTTTAATTTCAATTACTGATTTCTTAATTGATTTCTGAGTAAAATATTAGAAATTATTAATGGTTATTACCCCAGTAAAGTTTCCCCAATTAGTGTAATGTTTAAATTTGACTGAATGTCTTTATGTTAGTTATTCCCAAACGATGACTCATAGGGTTATTTTAATAGCATAATTAAGAACTTCATAGTGCACTCATATTTGCACTAGGTTTGAAGATATCTAGTAGGGGTGAACGAATTATATTTGTTTGTTCTGAACAACCCTCTAACCCTCTTATTTATGTTTCTAGATATTACGCAATGTCAACGGGTCAGAGAATAGGAACTTTATTCCTCCATCAGCCTATGTACACCTGTGATTCCCGATGCAAGTTTCAATGCCCCACATCAAAGAGTATTTAGAAAATCAGTGCAGTTCCATAATACGAGTAGATCAACGACAGTTAAAATCGGTCGCGATCTTTGATTGTATTTTTTCACTGCTGTTGTATATTTATTTATTTAATAACCACGGTATAAAAATACCACAAACAATAATTGCATGTCACAGAATACAAGTATAAGCAAATACTATAAATATGTATATTTTTAAATAACTATTAACTGTGGCATTTGATCGTAAATTGACGCCAGAGAGTATAAAATGAATACAAACTCTAGAAGAATATAAAAGTGTGTATTGTTTTACCGCTAGCATAAATCTTAACTATAAACATGCTGAATATACGGGCTAGGCCACAAAGTCAAAGGAGTTTGTTAAAAACTTAATAAACAGCCTGGGCCAGAGGGATATCTTAGGGGCCAGCCTGACAGTGGGAATCTTACGGGAACTATGCAGACCATCTCCGTTTCAAAAACGCGTGCCATACTAGGAAGTAACCAGGTGTCTGTTGGGAGTAAAACTTAATGTACCCACCCATGGCGTCATTGGTTTCCGTGGTACACTGGAGCCGTGACGCTTCGTCGCCCACGGAGTCAGTCATCGCTTCGTCGCCCTCAGAGTCAGTAATCGCCTCACCGCTCTCGGAGTCAGTCATCGCCTCGCCGTTCTTGGAGTTAGTCATCGTTTCGTCACTCTCGGAACCAGTCACTGCCTCTTGGAATGCACTAGCTGCATCCCTGAAGTTCTTGCTAAGGTAGGGAGATAACGACTTGACCGCCTGCCATATCATGTAGTTGTTTAGGGTACTAGAAGCATCGAATTTGTGCATCAAGAATTGAGTCAAGAGAATTCATTGAGTGAATTGAATCAAGTGTGAGCTGCCTTTAAGTAAGATTGAAGCGTGATGGTAACAGCCCGCTCAGTGCCGTATGCACGATAAGGTTAACATTTTTTAAGTCCGAAACAATGACGTCGATGTTCAACTGCATTACAAGATCAACAATAGAATAAGCATTTGCTGGTTGGACCCCATATCTGGAAAAATACTGAAACGAATCCAAAAAAATTTTCTAAGGTTTCTTTGTATAAGAATTCATGGTGAGTATCCGTGATTGATATGTCACATGGATTTTCTTTTTGAATCGCTCTATGACAGTCTCCAGTGAGGGGCAAGAACAATATTTATGGTGCTTCTAAATGGTATCTCTAGGACTCTTGAAATTTTCAACATTGGCCTAGAAGGTTTCTATAACAATATTTCATCACGCCGTTTCCCCACAGTGGTAGGCAGAGAGAATGGACCGCCAAACAACTCGGTCTTGGTAAACTCTCCTTTCCTCATTCATTCATCATCGTACATACATCGTCTTATAAATATTCTTCTGTTATTTACTCATTTGTTCGCTCATTCATTCTCTTTTCATGCTCAAACCATATAAACGTCCCTCTCTTAACCTTACTCATTACGCTTACATCAGTCTTGCATTATTTGCGGAACTTAACATTTCTTACACGAGCATACATGGTCCACATACGCCTTTCAGTCTACTTTCACTCTTCTTCTGCCAGTTCCATACATCATTGCCGCACATCAGGATAGGTTCCAGCACTCCATTTTGGAATGCTAGCTTCACTTCTTTGGACATTTTTTTGTTATCGCAAACCGCGTTCAGCCCTCTATTAATGAGTTCCTTACATTTAACCTTCTTTCAATATCTGTATCAGCCTTTTCATTTCTCGTAAACATATTTCCTAATTAATAAATCGGTAATGCACAAAAAGATCCATAGTTACTGACTTCCTGCCCTTTTCCGTATCCGCATACCGGTTCACCAGGATATTTAACTTCATCAAGTAATCTTTGGGGTAAACAACGACTCTCTCTTTAGTGGTGATCTTTCTTGACACCATTCTGAATACATTGTTGAAGTAGTCCTGCCAGTTAATGAAAGAGCTCAACTCTTGCAACTCTTGCAAGGACACGGTGTGGTACAGCTCCTCTTTATCGCGTCTGTTCTCGCTAGGGGTTGTGATGTTTGCTAGTTCCGTCTCAAACTCTATGACGTCGAGCATCTGTGTTTTGGCGTCAGTTTCGTTAGCTCCAAGAAGCACAGAGATGTTTGTCATGAATTCGAGATAGGCGTCTAATATTTTTTTGTTCTCTGTTTTGTTTAAATAATTGTTGCGAGTTGGCATCTCGAAAATCATATCGACGATCTGAAATTAAATTAATAATAATCCATATGATGACGATTCAGATTACACACCAAATCTGGATGCTGTACGAGAGAGTACGTTTCGGGGTCTAATATCCTAAATTAGATTTTCGATAGAAGTTGCAGCAGTAACAAAGATACTGGAGTGGAATCACGAGTGACTTAGGTAAAATAACATGTGGAGTGCCCCAGGGATTAATTCTTGAGGCGTTGCTGTTCCTAATCTATGATAATGACATAACAAAGTGGGGTATTAAAGGAAATCTACAGCTTTATGCGAACAACACAGTAATTTTTTTATAACAAACCGAATCTATCGGAGCTTGAAACGGTAATGAATGTTGATATTTCCCATCTCACAAACTGGACAAACTGACCCTCAACGTAAAAAAACGCATTACATACTTTTCGACAACAAGAGAAATTGCAGCCTCATTATCAAAATTAGTGACAACTGTCTCGAAAAGAAAACGAACACAATATATTATATATATTCTCTATAGTGAAGGTGAAAATTACCCGCATAAGTAGTGATCTATATAAGTTTCAAGGATTACTACCCATTAATATAATAACTTCGGTGTATTATGCCATGGTACGTGGTACTATCTCTGCTGGATCTGGGGCTTTGCCTCAAAGAAACTGATAGCTGACCTGCAGGTGTTCCAAAACTGAACTCTCAGAAATGTTATTGGTCTTCCATAGGACACACATGTCAAGGACATCTATTTAATTTCTGGTATCCTTCCAATCACAGTCCTTCCCAAACATGAAATCACGACCACCATCCTACAAATTACTCAACAATCAATCCACTCTACTTTACAATCATGACACTCACAACCACAATACTCGGAATAACAATAAAATCCGCATTCCGCTAACACACACTACGAAACATGGAATAAAATATCTTAACTTTATTGCCTACACACTCTATAACTCTCTTCCAGATATGTATAAAAACAGTTAGCATAATTCAAACATTCAATGGCTTTAAAATTATAATTTTTGTAAAACTTATAAAAACTAAAATACGAAATTCTCGTCAATTTGTACTATGTTTTGTTTCTTTCTCTCTCCTTTTCTATCCCCTGTATTTGTAATCGAACATAATCTATTTTTATCAATGTATTTGTGGGTAAGCATCTTCTTCTAAATTCTTATCTTGTCGCTGTGCTTATGTTTATATCCCTGTCTGTTTCCTTTTTTCTTTCTTCTTGTTTTTTCTACTTAACCTCCTTTTTTTTCGTCCTACAATGAGTTTTATAATTCATCGGGATTGCTCAATCAAGAAATAAAAATAAAATTAACGGCGCAAATGCCATTTACAAACATTCTACTTACTGACAATCATAGTATTAAATATAGAAACAAGAAAGAAAATAAATACATATTGTATGTATTTTATGTACGGAAGTAAACAAAACAAAACAAAAAAGAATAAATAAAAATCAATGAACCAGATAAAACACAAACATGGTATGCAGTGATCTCGTTAAAATTAGAACTGCAAAGTGTTTGACAAGTACAGCTTTAAACATCAATAGAGGCACTTCAAAAACATCATCTACATTAGCAAAAGATTTGCCAATGATTTGTAATCTATTTATAACAGAAATAGCTAGTAACCTCAGTATAAATATCGTCAAAATAATACAGGGAACCTAATGCAGGCCTGGGGGAACTTTTCTTTTTTAATTTTAAAAGACGTTCGAAAACAGATGTACTTCAAAAACGGGTTGATTTTTTGAAGTGTTTTTTATGGTATTTTTATAGTTGACTGAGAGTAGCAAAATCCTGATTCGACCCAACCACTTTGCATTTCGTCTATCTGTAAATTTGTTTGTGTGTTCGTGTCCTGTCAATCATGTCAAGGCGGTAGCCGTGTTTGACAGTGCCTTTCTATTCCGCCAGAGTACATAAGCGTTGCGAATGTTGCGAGCTGTCAAGTGGGAGTGATCAACATTCCGCGAAGTATTAGTTTATAATAATTGTAATTACAAGTACCCATAAACTTATAATTTTCAATAAGAGTATTATTGTTGTATACTAGGTATCCAGGCATTCGTTGTTGTTCTTAGAAAAGTGTGTTATAAAGCTTCACTATACTTACAGTAATGACATTCTTCGATGAATTTTGTGCATCTCGTACAACAGCCCAGTCAAAAAATGCTTCCGTGGAGTACCTGTAAAATAATAAAACATTTCTACTCGTATGTTAAAGTATTTAAGGGAAAAGAACTGGAAGCGTTGGCATTGAACCGTTTCCAAATTAAAAAAAAATCCAGATGAGGTAAATTAGGAAAATATGAGCTCGAGATGTCAGCAGAATAAACAATGTACAGAAAGCTCTCGACAAAAACAGAGGGGAGATTTCGAGTTGATTGTCGCAGATAATGATGGTAGACTTTTGTATGATCGCAAGCCAAGTTATAGATCAAGATACAAACTTATCATGTCAGTTCCAGATTATCAACTTCAGATTTTAAGACACAATTCAGGAGGCGGGTTTGGAACCATTTATTGGATAACCAACATCTCTGTCATAAGTCATCCCGAGTGGTTCGGTGATTTAGCAGGGATGCTCGTGTGTTTCAGTTGAGGTTTGTTCAGGTTCACCAGCTGCATGGTGGACCTGACCGGGAGAGGCTGGTTCAACGAGACCCTATGACCTCTCCGACTGGTTTTTCTCGTCCCATTGTCTTGCACCGCTGCGCGAGAGATAGATTCACACGTCTATCGACCCTGGACACACTGATCCCTAGATTCCTACCCACTCCACATACATTTTTTCCTTTAAAAAACTTCCTCGCCTTCCTTTACTTAAAATGACCCTCCACACTGCATCCGAAAAGATGATATAGGCCCCGAGGAAAATTATTTACATCAGGGTTCGTGTGTGGGGTTAGTTTAAAAAAAATCTTCATAACGGTTCTAAAGAATATTTACGTATCCTGTTGGGAGGAGAAATTCTGTGACAAAATCAAAGATTTCAACACAGAAATAACAGGTTCGTTTGCCAAATAACTTTAAAATTATCAGTATACAATAAAGCGATGGAATATCGAAAAAACTTGCTTTAAAAGAGCCGAGTTGGTAAACTGATGCTGTTCATTTTTTTTTTTAA
Source organism: Hesperophylax magnus (assembly GCA_026573805.1). Lineage (NCBI taxonomy): Eukaryota > Metazoa > Arthropoda > Insecta > Trichoptera > Limnephilidae > Hesperophylax > Hesperophylax magnus. Next base: position 63,714 of record JAIUSX010000181.1, on the reverse strand, counting down.
AGAAAGATAAATATTTTCGGGATACGAATAACCTGATAATATTTGAAAATCTCCTACTACCACCACAGTAAGCGGAAAATATTGGTTATGTTGTGACGGAGGACTTAGCCAGCTGAGGAATTGAACACACTACGCCTGGGTGGGACCCAAACGCGATGTCAACTCAGCCACCGACCGGGGCTTTTAGTGTGGTTATGTTGATGAATAGCTTCCTACCTTTTCGTTAGTTTCTGAAGGGTCGTCTCCAGGTTGAATTTATGCGGTTGGAATCCACTAGCAGAGATATTCCAGCCTCCGACATTGCTTATCAACTTCTGCAGGGGGGTGCCACCGAGAGTTTCGATCGTATCTACGTCAAGACACGCGTCGTAGTAAAGACGCGCTTTATGTTCTGCTTTGGACTCTACCTTTTCAAGGTCAATTTTGTCTGTAATGATTTAATAGAAACTGAGTCTTTTTGGTCTCTTTGTGTTTTTTAATAAATTTCATGTATTTATTATTTATTGTACGACAGATTATTCATACAATTACAGTATAAGTAATATCATTTTGACACTTTCAACATACAAAGAATGTCGTAAAAGCATTTAAGCGTTAAAATGAATCATCAACATAAAAAAGTTTTTGGTTCAACTTTGACGATTTAAAAAAAAAAATCGCAAGTTGCGCCACAATACGAAGTATGTCAAAAAAATACAAATAAATAGTAGTATATCTGTGTGTAAGGATATAATGACCAACCTTATGATTCCAGAGATAGCCTCATTTTTAATGTCAGTGCCATACAAAATTTCTTAAAAAAATGATAACTCCTTCATTTGTACACGCAATTGCTTCATACGAAATTTTATAGCATAGAAATGATCAGCAGAATCCATTTCTAGCCAAAAAAATACCCTTGAAAATTCAAGTCTCTATGTCTATGAAAGGCGATTTTCAGCCCACTGTGCGACGCACTGAAATTTTGGATTCGTACTAAAAATTGTGGTTTGAAGAGGAATAAATAACAAAATCTCTGTAAATTAACATTTGTGAAAATATCGTTTGTGCAACAGCAAAAAATAATTTAAATGAAAAAATAATGGAGTGTTCAAGGAATTTTCTGTCTACTGACCCAAAATATTCTGCAGGCTCAGCAAGTTCCGAATCCGTAGCATATCGAAGACACTCCACCGGGGTGAGCCTTTTAGAACAGGGGTGTTATCGATCCAGCCCCCACAGGCGAAGGTGTAGAAGTCATCACAGGGATCCACCGTCCTGTCCAAAGACTTGGACATCTCGCTAGCCGTGTATTTACAAATGTTCGATAGACACATGGACTGGAAGTTATCATTTGATTTATCTGAATTTATGAAAAAAAAGAAACACATTCATTTTTTCAGGTCGTCGTGATTTCTCTCCTAGAAATAATAGCATCCTTACCTCAATAATTGTGATAAGAAATTGCCTAAATGTATAAGAGCATTCAGTTATTTTTTATATTTTTTTACAACTGCTGATGTACCTCGTTCTAAGATCATATTTTACATGGTTTTGTGTGTTCATTGTAAATTAAATAAAGTTATCTTTATAAGTATGTTCATTTTTTGTAAGTGCTAAAATATTACAAGAAATCTATATATAGAAAGATGCATCTGAAAGTGATCTCTTCCTACAAATAGTAAGGCTAGTAAACATCCACGTAGTTGAAAGATCATTGGGTATCTTTCTTTGTTTTTTTTTAAATAAAATTCGGATCTTCAACCAGACCCAACCGACAAATTCACAATAAAAAGCAGGTTTTTGAAATTCAAAAATTTATACAAAAACATGATTTTTAATTTTTCTTTATCCAAAAGGACAACTAAATGCCATCTGTTGTCCGTTCCAGCAAACACTAAACATTTTAGTGCTTCTTTAATAATCCTTAAGGTATCCAAAAGATTATTATTTGATTGATAAGTAATAAACTAACAAAAAGAAAAAAATAAATGATTTTATGGTGCTGAACCAACGTTTGTACTTTAGCAATAGTTCTGACATGACAACACCAACGTTAATTTTGATAATTGAAACTTCAAACCCTGTATTCACATCTGAAAAACGTTAATGGCTCGACTGATCTTGAAAAAGCTTTTTTTTTTAAATATGACATCACTGCCCGAATCGCTGCACTCGGTGGTCTTGCTAGTAAACACGTAAGTGAGAAAGTAGGATAGTTAGGAATAAAAGTTGACTACTCGCAATAGCAACGATGCGACGTTCGGCCATCTAAGGAGAATAATTCATACTTACTGGAGGTAGAAAGAGCCTCCACGGTTATAACCACTATTCATACATACTAGAGGTGGCAAAAGCCTCCACGGTTATAACCACTATTCATACGTACTGGAGGTGGCAAAAGCCTCCACGGTTATAACCACTATTCATACATTCTAGAGGTGGCAAAAGCCTCCACGGTTATAACCACTATTCATACGTACTGGAGGTGGCAAAAGCCTCCACGGTTATAACCACTATTCATACTCACTGGAGGTGGCAAAAGCCTCCACGGTTATAATCACTATTCATACTTACTGGAGGTGGCAAAAGCCTCCACGGTTATAACCACTATTCATACGTACTGGAGGTGGCAAAAGCCTCCACGGTTATAACCACTATTCATACGTACTGGAGGTGGCAAAAGCCTCCACGGTTATAACCACTATTCATACGTACTGGAGGTGGCAAAAGCCTCCACGGTTATAACCACTATTCATACGTACTGGAGGTGGCAAAAGCCTCCACGGTTATAACCACTATTCATACTCACTGGAGGTGGCAAAAGCCTCCACGGTTATAATCACTATTCATACTTACTGGAGGTGGCAAAAGCCTCCACGGTTATAACCACTATTCATACGTACTGGAGGTGGCAAAAGCCTCCACGGTTATAACCACTATTCATACGTACTGGAGGTGGCAAAAGCCTCCACGGTTATAACCACTATTCATACGTACTGGAGGTGGCAAAAGCCTCCACGGTTATAACCACTATTCATACGTACTGGAGGTGGCAAAAGCCTCCACGGTTATAACCACTATTCATACTCACTGGAGGTGGCAAAAGCCTCCACGGTTATAATCACTATTCATACTTACTGGAGGTGGCAAAAGCCTCCACGGTTATAACCACTATTCATACGTACTGGAGGTGGCAAAAGCCTCCACGGTTATAACCACTATTCATACGTACTGGAGGTGGCAAAAGCCTCCACGGTTATAACCACTATTCATACGTACTGGAGGTGGCAAAAGCCTCCACGGTTATAACCACTATTCATACGTACTGGAGGTGGCAAAAGCCTCCACGGTTATAACCACTATTCATACTTACTGGAGGTGGCAAAAGCCACCACGGTTATAACCACTATCAAAACGAGCGAGGTCACCAATACGATGAGAAACTTTTTCTGGCGACTGTGGCAGACCCATGGTAAAGTATCCTGTAATAAATCAAAATTTGATTAAATCATCATCATCACAATACTACATTCCAGGGTAGAAGTTGGCCTCATGCACTAAAAATTCTTCTCGTATTTATTCTCGGATAATTATAATAAAGATGTTAAAATAAGATTATCTTAGACCTGGTTGTATTACACAGAGTCATTGACAACTTAATTGACAGCCTTACCACAATTAAATTCCATTTTCCGACTAGCAACACAACACAAAATGTAGCATTCTTCTGCAATATATACACCAACTTGAACTAATTAATTTGATGCATGATCTGGGCAACAAGTTTGGGGGTATTGATATGTTTACTGACTCCATATACAGAATTAAGCGTAATCTATACCAGCACTTTGTTGAATCCTACAAACTATAGTAGCGTTGGTAATGTAGTTTTATTTATTTGTCTTATGTATAGTATTGTTCTAGTTTCAATATTAATTGATGTTACTGTTACATGTTTTACTAATATTGTTTAATATTCTGTTCTTAAAATCCATGTAAGAGCCCGGCTGGGCGTAAAACAAAATAAAATTAAATTAAAATAACATAAAATAAATCATGCGTAAGGTACAAGGATACCACCGTCCAAGAACTGGCCACGACCACTAAGGAAAATCCTTTTGACTCGCTTCTTTCATATTACACGAAAAAAATCAACGGTCTGAAATGATTCCTTCCGAAGGATATAAACATCCGGCCAAACACCAATACTAGGGTTTTTTAAAACAACTTTACAGAACATAGCATCAGGGACGACCGCTCGGAATAAATATATATATATATTCTGGCCAAACAACAATACTAGAGGTTTTTATTACAACCTTACAGAACATAGCATCAGGGAAGACCACGCAGAATATATATATTCTGGCCAAACACCAATACGAAAGGTTTTTAATACAACCTTACAGAACATAGCATCAAGGACGACCGCTCGGAACCAAAAATGTCAATTTATTTATTGTTATCAAGTTTAATTTGTAGAACTCTATTTTAATTTTATTTTTTTATATATTCGATAATATTATTATTAGATTAATAAAAACAGTTTATTTTTAAACAAGTTCTGCTGTTATTAATTAATTATTACGCGTGGCAGCTGTTTAGCCCTCTGAAGGCATTATCAAACTGTGTATATTATTTCTAAATAGGTATTTTAATTTCAATTACTGATTCCTTAATTGATTTCTGAGTAAAATGTTAGAAACTATTGATGGTTATTACCCCAGTAAAGTTTACCCAATTACTCAGTAAAGTTTAATAAATAATCTTTTGGGATAGAGAAAAATTGAATATGATGAAATAAATTATTTTATTTTATTTATCAAGCAGCATAGCTTAAAAGCTGTTTTAATACGCATTTTTATGTTACTTAAATACCTGTTTTTAATATATATATATAATATATTTTTATTTTTTATTTATTCAATAATATTGTTATTGGGTTTATAAAAACAGTTTATTTTTAAACAAAATCTGCTGTGTAATTATTATTACGCGTGACAGCTGTTTCTCCCTATGAAGGCATTATCAAACTGTGGGTAGCCCACTTACAGACGATACATTTATATTATTTGTAGATAGGTGTTTTAATTTCAATTACTGATTTCTTAATTGATTTCTGAGTAAAATGTTAGAAATTACTAATGGTTACTACCCCAGTAAAGTTTCCCCAATTAGTGTAATGTTTAAATTTGACTGAATGTCTTTATGTTAGTTATTCCCAAACGATGACTCATAGGGTTATTTTAATAGCATAATTAAGTACTTCATAGTGTACTCATATTTGCACTAGGTTTGAAGATATCTAGTAGGGGTGAACGAATTATATTTGTTTGTTCATTAATTAGAATAGCTTTCGGATTATTAGAGTTCTTGTTAATTTCTAACTGTTCTAAAAGGTTCAGTTTACGGCCTTTATTTTGTACGTGTAACGGAGTTGGTTTATTATTATCACTAAGTGAGTGATTTTCATCTAGGAGATGATTGGCAAATTGTGATTGTGTTGTATTATTATTTTTAAAAGATCTTATATGTTCTTTGAACCTAGTATTAAAGGACCGGCCAGTTTGTCCAACATAAACAGCGTTGCATTCGTCACACTGGAGTTTATAAATGCCGCTATTTTGTAATTTGAGTACTTTACTTTTTGAGTTTTTAAGAGATGATCCTTAGTGTGTTTTATTAAGATAAGGATAAGGGGAATTCCGTCGTTATATTAATAAATAATTGCCAATCTATATTCCCAAATAAATACGCTAAAAGAAGTGCAATGGTGATGAATCCAAGGGCTCCTGGATTATACGGACAACCTAAAATTCACAAGGATAATATCCCCATACGTCCCGTCGTTTCTTTTATAAACGCCCCAACGACAATACTCGCCAAAAAACTTAACTTTCTTTTCAAACAACATACTAAATTCTCCCCAAAACATAGCGTTAAAAATTCTCTCGAACTTGTAAATAAAATAAAAAAAAACATAAATCTACCGCACAATTGCCAGTTCATATCTCTAGACGTAGTAAGCCTCTTTAGCAATATACCTATTCAAGAATGCCTTAAAATCATTGAAGATATTTTAGACGAATCTAATATAAACCCAGTTACTAAAAAAGACTTATTCGATCTATTTAAAATTTGCGTGGAAACCAACTACTTTGAGTTTAACAATAAATTCTATCAACAAAACGACGGATTACAAATGGGATCGCCCCTCAGTCCACTTCTTGCAGAAATATTCATGGATTACATTGAAAAACAAATTTTAAATTCAATCTTTAGCAAACACATAATTTACTATGTTCGTTATGTTGACGACATTTTGGTCTGTTGGAAAGGTACCAACAGACCAAAAATAAACTGTTTTTATAAACCCAATATCAATATTATTGAATATATAAAAAATAAAAAAAATTAAAATGGAGTTCTACAAATTAAACTTAATAACAATAAATATATATATAATATATATATAAATATATTATTTTATTTGAACAACTTTATTGAGTAAAACCTCAAATTGTAATATTTAATTATTTAAGACAATATTAGCGATTTCTAAACGAAAATCTGAAACAGAAAAATCAGAAAAGGATACGGTCACATCTAGGACTCGAACTCAGGACCCTTGCCTTGCCGGGGCACCGCTCTACCAACTGAGCTAATGGGACCCTATCTCCTTTGGTCACATTTAACTGTCTCCATACTTCGAATAAGAACTACCAACATTTTCTTCATTTTTTCACCGCACAATTTTTATTGGCATCTATATTTATGTATGATCGCAAGATTCAACCCGAACTAAATTCAATCTGGACAGCGTCTTTTAGATAAACCTATCTTATTTTTATTTATTTTTTAATGTGCGACATCTATTGACTTTTCTGCAAGTCTAGGATGAATATTTATTTTTTGGAATAACTTATTGAGTAAAACCTCAAATTGTAAGATATAATTATTGAAGGCAATATTAGCGATTTCCAAACGAAAATCGTTCTTCTTTTATTAGTATTATGTTCCTTTTCAATGATTATCACATTGATTTGAAAAACCTTCAAAATAAGTTAAAAAGAAAAAGCTGTTTCTTTAATTTTTTACAGTTGAAACAAGGTGTAGTTTTTGGTATATATTCGTATTTCCGAGTGTGTCTAAATATTACTATTAGCATAAGTATTTAAGAGTGTGTCTAAATATTACTATATGCATAAGTATTTAAGAGTGTGTCTAAATATTACTATATGCTTAAGTATTTAAGGGTGGGCATTAATATTACCATATTTATGAGTATTTAAGAGTGTGTCTAAATATTACTTTATTTATAAGTATTTAAAAGTGTGTCTGAATATTACTTTATTTATTAGTATTTAAGAAGAGAGTGTCTAAATATTACTTTATTTATAAGTATTTAAAAGTGTGTCTGAATATAACTTTATTTATAAGTATTTAAAGAGTGTGTCTAAATATTACTTTATTTATAAGTATTTAAAAGTGTGTCTGAATTTAACTTTATTTACTAGTACCTATTTATGAGTGTGTCTAAATATTACTTTATTTATAAGTATTTAAGAGTGTGTCTAAATATTACTTTATTAAAAGTGTCTAAATATTAATATATTTACTAGCGCCTTTGAGGTAATTTTCTCACGAAAACGGCGCTACAGAAATGATCCAATTTAATTTTAACTACATTATTTACATTGCATTGCTAAAAGCTAATGATAAGTTATAACTTTAGCGGTTATGTTATTGTTTTACCGGTAATAACCGGTACGTATTAAGTAATAACTTTAGAGTTTAATGTCACAGATGTTTTTTACGAGTATAAAAAGTGTTTTAACCCCTACAGCGTTTGAGGGTCATATATGACCGGGCGCCCGTATTTTATTAAAGTATTTTAATTTTTTTTCTATCATGCGGAAATACTTATTTATTGTGACTGCCACAACACGGGCATGAGCCTAGTATGGGAGTTATTGAGTACACAGAAGTTGTAATTCATAAAACTCACTGAATAAATACAGAAAAAAAAAACTTATTTTTTTGTTTAAAATTAAACAATAACTTTGTAAACATCACTTATAGGTAAATACTTAATGTCGACCGGGTTTCACTACAACCGTAGCTTCATCAGGACTGTATAATACTGTAAGTATATATAATACTGTAAGTATTATACAGTCCTGATGATATACTATATGATATACTATACTATAATACAGTATTATACAGTCCTGATGAAGCTACTGTTGTAGTGAAACCCGGTCGACATTAAGTATTTACCTATAAGTGATGTTTACAAAGTTATTGTTTAATTTTAAATTATAATGTCACATCACAAAGTAACCGCTTCATATGAAGAAATTATTTATTTGTCCTTAGAAAGAGAATAATAATTCTTTTCAGTTTTCCCCAAATATTTATACTGAAATCCATTAATAAAATCCTAAAAATACACAATATGAATAATTCATATTTCGCGCCGCTATCATAACAATCGGTTTAACTATAAAATAAAAATAAAATAAAAATTTATATGAATCAGATAAAAGTGAAGGTATAGTTTTTTTACAAATTTCCCAAACAACCCGAACGTATTTTCGAAATAGTTCTCTCAAATTTTCTATGATTGGAGTAAAAATTTAATTAAAAATGTGGTTAGCGTTTTTGACACGTTTTTTTTACGTAAAGTCAAAAAATAATATGTATATAGCGCAATTAAAATACACAGAAAATATTGCAAACTTCACAAAAGTGATGCAAGAAGGGTTAATGGGGTGCGCAGTAGGCACTTTAACTTTTGTTGGCACTGTTCTGCCCTGTGTAGATGCCCTGTGTCGATGGTATTTATGCAAGGCAGAACATTTTAACTTCCGTTGGCACTGTTTTGCCCTGTATCGATGGTAATTATACAAGGCAGAACATTTAAAATTTCGTTGGCATTGTTCTGGCTTGTTTCGATGGTAATATGCAAGGCAGATTATTTATTTTTCGTTGGCACTGTTCTGCCTTGTTTCGATGGTATTTATACAAGGCAGAACATTTATCTTCCGTTGGCACTGTTCTGCCTTGTTTCGATGGTATTTATACAAGGCAGAACATCTTAAATTTTGTTGGCACTGTTCTGCCTTGTATCAATGGTATTTATAAATAAGATTATTACATAACTGTCAGTGTTATTAAAAAAAGTCACGGATGTCATTTACGAGTGTAAAAAATGCTCATAAGGTGCGCGAAAGGCCACTTTAACTTTCAACTGTTACTTTTGTCTTGTATCGATGTAATTTTGCTTTTTAATTTCTAAAAAACTAACGTAAACACTAGACAATAACCGTTGTACAATGATATTTTTTGTTTTATTACAATATATATTATTTTTGCTTTCCCAAATACGAAAAGCGTATTCTAGTAATGATCGTATCATGCAGTTGAACATTGATGTTATACGTCAAGAAATAATAATAAATAACCTCTTAAAGAAATAAAAATGCAGTATTTACCCAATTACTGAGCGTTCTCCGCACACTTTCTACAATTGATGCCATTCTAGTGATCACTAAATCAAACTATTGGAAACGTATATTAACTTTTAGGCAACAAGGAAAATAATACGAAAAAACTGTGTAATTGCATGATAAATCAAATTCATAATATGTTTTCTTTGATGAATAAATTATAAGATAAATAATTATTTTTGTTGCAATAGTTGACTGTTTGGTGTAGAGCAGAGGTAGATAAACTGCGGCCCGCGAAGCCATTTGATACGGCCCGCGCGCAATTTTGGTGCGCCCTGCTGACCACAAAAAAAAACAAGTATAAAAAAATTACAAGTCAGCTGTAGTTACACCAATACTAAAAATGTCACCAATGAAAACCTAGAAAATTATCGACTCGTTTCAAATTTACCTTTCATATCAAACTTACCTTTCATATCAAAAATCCTGAAGAAAATTGCTGCTGCATAAAAATCCGAAGAAACTATTTCTACGTCCTGGGTGTAGCTTAAATAAAGCCGGGGACTCGAAAAAGATTCAATCTTATGTTAAAAGCAGTTTTGTGTTCTGAGTGATGTGTATTATTTTTGGATCAATTATATATCACTAGTGCCACCTGTGAAGGTTAGGTTATATTGTGTATGAAAGGTTCTCTCCTCCGCTATTTATTTATTGTCAGTTCGCGTCGGCAAGAACAATTCCTGTATTGCTGATTTTTGAATTTGAAGTTTATCAACTGTCTTGTCATATAAAAGGTTAGGTTTCATTAAAAACGCTCTCTTGCTCAAAAACAATCAAAGGTTTCACCTTTCCTAAAGAATCACAGGAACTGGCCTGTATCTATATTATTTTACTGTAAAAAATGCCTAGTCATATCATGTGAAAGTGTATATTAATTGTGATTAAAATAATTCAGTTTGATCTCAACAATAACGGAGTTTAATTAAAAGGACCCTAATTTATAACACGATGTGAGAAAATTCCATTTGCGGATTCATCTGTTTCGAAGGAAACCGTTCGCATGTTCCGAGTGGAGTTTAAATTCTAATTCAAAATATAACTTCTGATGTTATTTTAGCTGAAAACTATTTTTTTTTTCTTTTCTATAAATGGATTTTTGTATAAAGATTTTCCTGAAGATCTCCTGAAAATTTTCATACAAAAAATCTATTTTTATGAAAAAATCGTTTTCAGCTACAAAAATATCAAAAACGCTATTTTTTGCAATATTAGCACTTTAGTAACCCAAAAGTTACGAACCGCCACTGGATACTACAAATATCCAAATGGAGCCCGACGGCGAAAAGGTTCCGTACCCCTCGTGTAGAGAGTAAGATGTGGATTATACCTTTCGACTGGGGTGTTTCGCCGGGGCGAGACTGACAGTATCTACCACTCATATGATTGTGTTGCGACCGAGACTCGAACTCGCAACCATTCAAGAGAAATTGATTCTGGAAAAATATAAATAATGTAGATATGTCAAAACTAGGTCATAACTGATTAACATTCAAAATGTTTTCGTATTATTTTATCCTTGTATCACAAGGTCAATGTAATCGGCATACTATCTTTGTTTTTTCCTTCAACGGCATAATTTATACAATTATATTACTATAATAATATTTTGATGCGTCTGCCCAACAGCTGCGTGGCGGGCAGCGGACAGCCTTTGACCTCTCCAGCCGGACTCTCTGGACCCAACGCCTTGCGCAGTTGGAGGGATTGATTTATAGGTCCGTAACTCCTGAAAACACTGACCACCAGATTTACCCACCCTTCATACATTTTCCCTTCCCAGAACATTCTCTCCTTCTCTTCTTTAAAAAGAAGAGGGAGGCCTCCTGCGTGAATTGCGTGAATATATATGTATATATTACTTATATCTTCTGAGGTGAGAGGTAATCGGCGGAGCCTCTCTCCTTCCTAGCGGCATGCCGGGTGGTAGACCCATCAGTAAAACCGCTACAATTGATTCTCTGGAATGCGAAGTTATTCATTTGAAGGAAGTCATAAAGGACGTAAATATTAAAATAAATCAACGAGAACAATTTTACAGACTTTGTAAAGTTGAAATTTACGGAGTTCCAATTTTAAGAAGAGAAAACCTTCATGAAATCATAGCGAATATATTCCAGAAGGTTGGATATCAACTACAAAAAGGGGGCAAAGATTTTATTCAAAGAGTGCGGCCATGGCCAACGGCAACTTTCAAAGTTGCATCCAAATCCATACCTGCGTCCAATATTGTTATATCTGCCTTATTTTGCAGATTTAAGTTTTGGAAACTCTTTGTTAAAAATTAAAAGGTTAAGTATAGTACGTTAAAAATAATAGGTCTGGATTTAGCTGCAGTGTTCATTACCCGAGGGTTGGTAATTCTCTGGTTCGAGAAGCTTTTTCCCTGTCAATCTCATCTCACAAGTAATTGTTACACTCTAGCAACATCTGTCGGACACTTTATTTTATTTTTATTTATTCTTAAATATATTTGTATTTCAATGGTATAGTATATTGTCCTACACGCTAGGAGTTCACCTGTGTTGTGGAGGACTTTTTCAATTGTAAAGTTATATAATACTAAAACAATACAGTGGAGTTGGTTACACAGAGAAACAATAAAAATTAAAATATAAAATCGATTTTTCCATAGTTATAACAGAAAAAAAAGTGAAATATAAAAAATTAAATATTAAAAGGATTGTAGCCAGTTCCATGTGTGTTTTTTGTATTCTGTAAGATTAGATGTTTTATATTATGTTGGAAGTGAATTGTATAGTTTTATAGCCTCGAATCTGTAGTGTTTTTGTCCAAAGGATGTGTTGGTTTTTGGTATTAGTAGTTGGTGTGCATGTCTTGTTCTAGTATTGCGAGAAGTTTGTGAAGTTTTAAATGTGTTTAGGTGCTTGTAAAGGAGAGTAACTATTTGTTTGGAATATTATTTTTGAATCTTCAATACTGGGAATTTTTCGAATATGGTTGAAGTGAGTGTTAGTATTGGTACTTTAAGTATTACTTTTATTAAGGTTTTCTGAGCTTTATACAGTGTGTCTATGTATTTTTACTGGCATAGCCCCAGGCAATAATGCCGTATTCCATTATAGATTGTACTATTGCGAGGTATATATTCTTTATATCAAAAATGTTAAGTATATTTCTCACGTTTTTGAAAAAGTAAATCAATTTGTTTATCTTTCCTTTAACCGACTCTATGTCTGTCCCATTTTAAATAACGGTCGAAGTATATACCAAGATATTTGATATTTTCGGTTTGTGTTTTTGGAGGACAATTGCATGGGGTGCTCGCTGAGTGACAGGAATGTATTTTAAGGTAGATGTTTTTGGAGGGTTGGCCTCTCGAGTTTATGCTAAAGGTTATGAATTTAGTCTTATCTATATTTAAAGAGTTAGAGTCAAGCCATTTTTTTGTAATATTTAGGCCAACTTCAGCTTTTGTGATTAGTGTGTTCCAGTCAGTGGCCTTAAAAATTAACACAGTGTCATTAGCAAAGCTTATAATTTCTCCGTCTATTTGGAGGTGACATAGATCGTTAATATAAATAAGGAATAGGATTTGGCCAAGTACGCTGCCTTGTGGTACTCCGTAGGATACTTGTTCCTTGTCACTACATGTGTTTTCTATTGAGGTATATTGGGTGCGATTTTCTATGTAGCTTTCAATTAATTTGAGTTCTGTTCCCGTGATTCCGAAATATTTAAGTTTATTGAACAGGTTTTGGTGGTGAATTGTGTAATATTTCCATGATTTCATTAAGATGGTCTTCCTTTTTATTATATTATAACAATATAAAATTTTCTTCTCTCTTGGCTATGACCGATACTTCTTTTTTTTTCTAAGGCTTTGCATATGTGTTCGCAGGGATGGAAAATTCCTCCCCTACAACACATAAGCCTCCATGAAAATTGGACCCTTAATTTCTTTGATAACTTCAGAAAGCTACTTAAAGCCCTCTTGTACTGTATATCTTTATAGACATATGTACTTAACTAATTAATACGTTATTTACGAAATTGAACGCAAATATTTTCGTATTTATTGTAATTAAATTCCATCAAACGTTGTGTAATTTTTTGATTTATGATATAGGATTTTAATTACTTTCATTTTTGTGGTAACCCTCTTGGTTCTGATCGAGGCGTTGAGTTTCAAAATTTACTTGGTCTTTCCATTGCAAACCTAGACTTAAATGATTTCTCTGAATGAGCTAGCTTTCCTATTGTAACTATTCTGATTTCCTACACCCTAACAAAGTCGTAGTTAAACGCTGATAAAGGATGTTATACATGTTTATTTGGACAGGTAATTTAATATAACTCAAATGGTTAATTGTTAGTAAGTTTGATTTTGATTAACTCTTGTCTGTTTGGCGCCACTCCTTTATGATTCTGCTGCTATAAGGTACATGTAAAGAATGATTTAGTAGGTTAATGTAATTAGTTAATTGTATATTTGACGAACTCAGAATAACCCTTTGCTAGCAAAATTTGGCTCCTATCCTCCAGCAAGTAAACGAGATGATCGTGAGTCAACGAGAAATTCGCACAATCTTCTGACACGGCTCTTTGATTGATACCTAAGTTATCGCGTCCCAAAAAGCCTTCCACGTCATCATGCACTGCCTTCAAGTTTCCCCTCGGATCCCGATACCTCCAAATTCCAACACCTCCATGGACTACAATTTACTTAGGGCGAACCGGTTTCGTCCTACATACAATCATATACTCACGGTTGGTGTGGACTTACGGGTCGTGAATCCTCATTCCACGTTTAAGAGAAGATGCGAGAGTGGTCCAGAAGACCTAAAATGCAAGCTGTATGCAGGTCCGCATCCTCCAGTAAACAGTACATAAGAAGATATATATGTATACATACGTTTTTGGGAAGGGTTTATAACTTGCAATACAAGGCTATTTACCTCGCATCCCAAGCTCGGATCTCGTGCCAAGAACTCTGCGAAGCTCTAAGTTTGGTTACCGAATAAATACGTAATAATAAGGTGATACTAATAAATACTAGTAAAATAAGATCTTATTTGATAGTTTGTTTTGGAGAGCTATCGAACTCCAGGCTTTTGTTTGTTTGGTTTTGACGTTTTTATTTAAGAGAATCGTCATCTCTATTTTGTTTGGTTAATGGTCTTGTTATAGGAGCGACCACTGCCTCCTATTTGATGAACTGTATTTGTTTTAAATTTTACCTCCAGGGTTCAACATTAATTTTTGTTCATCCTATCCCGTGATTTCTCAATTGTTTCAAGTAGTTGATTGCCGCATTAGAGAGTACTCGACTCTCAAATGTCTCAGGCAACTGATGGGGTTTTGTATGAGCACCCAATCAATAACATTCAAATGTTTTGTATAATTATTCGATATAAATCTTACTAACCCGTGATTTTTCAATTGTAGATTGTGAATGGTAGGTAATTGTAAACACGCGGCTCCCAGCTGTTTCAAGTAACTAATAAAAATCTATGCGACTATCTAATCAATGGTATTCAAATGTTTCATGTAATATTTTGATATAATCTGGCTAACCCGTGATTTTTCAATTGTCGTTTGTGATTGATAGGCATTTGAGAGCACGCAGCTTCCAGCTGGTTCAGGTAACTAATAAAAATCTATGTGACTATCTAATCAATGGTATTCAAATGTTTCATGTAATATTTTGATATAAATCTGGCTAACCCGTGATTTTTCAATTGTCGTTTGCGAACGATAGGCATTTGTGAATGACCCAAATCGCTGCACATTGCACAATGACATCCTGATGATTATCCTTATAACTCTAATAAATTATCTAGTTACGGCCAAGGTCGTTTTCAAACTATGCGGTTGACCCAGAACTCCAGTGACTTTATTTGTAAATAAATCGATAATGTAAACATCTCTTGACACACTAACCCGAATGTGAGATTGTTTATTTAAGAAATATTTCTACCTCTCCCTATAATTCAGTTATGTTACCTTTTATTGTGCATAATTAATTTCAATATTTTTAATTCCTTTTTGAAGTTAAACTATTTATTTCACTTTTTGAACACAAATTTACTAAGAGGTTAAGTGAAGAATAAATATAAATATAAGTACACATATCTCGATTGTCAAAATATGTTAAATAAGAGTACATATATTAATAAATAAATATAAAATATATGAATCTACATAGTCTTGAATATTAATAAATACATATTTTCTTTTTCAATAATATAGATATGTCCATGAGTAGGTATTTTAAATCGTTACCATTCCGATGTTTTGATTAATAAATAAAATACATATATATAAATACATTACTCATATATATATTCTTTATATACAATATATTACTTTATTTTATATAAATAAATACATAATATACATATATTAATGTGTAATGCTTTGTTTTGTTGTTTTTTAATAATTTAATTGATATACCATAATCAGCTGTATCTCCTCACTCCTAGGTCCTGAAAATTATTTATAAAAGGAAAACTCACCCCCTTCAAGATTTTTCCGGTTGGGTTGTACACAACAAATCTTGTCAAAGAAATCCTACCTAATTAACGGTATTTTTCAAATAATTTCAAAATTAATCTTTTCGTCTATTTATTCCTATTTAATATTTTATTCTTGCTCGATTCATATAAATTAGCTGATATTTAAAATTCGTGATATAGATGTGCCGGAAAATTATAAATTATTTAGGTCGAACTATTTTGTTGTTTTCATTCCTTTTTAATTTTTTATAAAAATTTATAAGAAAATTCATTCCGAAATGCGCAAACTTTTAATTATTTCGATTCTGAATAAATTAAATATCTGTTTAAAACTTTCTTCTAAATTTCACTGTTTTCACCAATATTTTAAAGTATCTACAATTAATTTTTTTTCGAATTGTTACTTTTAGAACAAAGGTTTGAGCGTTTATTATTGTTTCCTTTTTGTTTTTGTGTTTCTTTTAAACTAAGATGTCAGTATTTACGATTAATATTTTTAAACAAAATTGATACTAAATTATAATCTTTTTTTTTAAATATCACTTCGCGAACACGTTCACTTTTTGCACTATTCACTTTTAACACTTTAACACTGTTAAGAACTGAGTTTAAACTGTATTTATTTTCACTGTTTAATTAAATTAAACTGACTTATTAAAATTTCACTGATTTTAGTACTCGTACACTTCACTAAATTCTCTAAGTCCAGGGGCTTATTTAAAATTTAACACTTAAAGATTTTTCACTGTTAATCCTACCAAAGAACGTAGTACTGCCACGTAACAACTTTTCAAATCCTCGGCGCGACTGTCTCCTGACTGATGTGTACCCTCTTTTATACCCCTCTCAGGTTCCAAAAGACGTATCTGAATTTCTCTTGATGCTTAATTCTATCTCCTATCAACTCGTAACCTTGAACATCCCTCTCACTAATATTGATTGTACATCCATACGATCTTTTGTCGTCCAGCTCTGGGCGGCGGTTAGTTTTTCTCTCACGTCGCTAGATCGATAGGGTCCGAATCGGGTAAGTCTGCGTTCATTGCCCAAGCTTCCTTTGTTCCATGGTTCATACAAAATGTAGTTAAAATATCATGATTTTGCGTTCCTTTTTTTTCTCAATTCGCGATAGGTCCGTCCCCAGTAACATATATATAGATCTCAATTTTATGCATCTTGTGCGAAAAATGATCAAATAGATGTCGAAATCTTTACTATGCATTTTTGAATTTCGATTTGTCTAAAATCTACTTAATTTTATTGTCACCTATATGAGATTTTCCATTTTCACCCGTACCTTCTCTCTTTATGTCGCAGATTTGAGTTTTTCCATATTTTTTGGATTTTCTTTTATTCGCGACGTTTTCCTGCACAATTTTCTTCTTTATCCTTATGTTATTTCTCATAACTCTATAACTAATTATATTCCAAGCCGTATTTATTAATTTTACGGATAACTTAGAATTGTATCGCTCTTCTCCACTTGGATCATTCCTTATCACCGTTCTTTACCCTTTCTTTATTTTTTCCTCGCTTTTCCCGATGTGTGTGGTCTCCAGGAAAATTTCATACTTCATTTATTATTAATTAATATATATTTTTCCACACTTCTATGGGAGATATACCTAATTTGACCCTGGGATATCTGTCACTTTTATTATCTTACTCGATCTCCGCCCCATTTTCTATCTTTGTCATACAAAATATCACATAAAATATCCGCTTTGACATCTGTTTACGTTTAAAATTTTGGTACTACGGCCGTAAATTTAATTTAATTTTAGAGCCATTAGTTTTAATCTATTTTGCTTTAAATAAACATCTCATAAGCTCCACGTTAAATTTTATTGGTTTTCTAATCGTTTATTACCTTAACGTAAACAAGAATCATGTTCGAATTTCAACTGTTTATCCTTTAAAATACACATGAGACCGTCAACCTTTTATCTTGTTTCGATCCCTCTGTAATCTTGTGTAACTCTAATATCTATCTACCCTGATAATCATGTAAAATGCCTACGTTTCCTGAATTTAATCTATCGCTAAATGTTTAGTTTTATTGCCTTCCTATGGTACCCTATTTTCATGTCCCTAGGACCTTTGTAGCAGCTCAAAATCTCTGTATTATCCTTCGCCCAGTCTCTCCACTGTTTCTAAAATGTCTATTTTAATGCGAGATTTTCATTCCCAAATTGATTTTCCAATATGTCCGCTTCATCTTAAATTGATAACGATTAATTTCTAATGTCCCTAACACTTTCGTTTCCCTTTATTACGATTTTCTATCGAACTTGACACCCTACTTCTATCATAAATAATTGCACTACAGTCGAAAATTCTGCCAGCAACTTTCTTTCGTTTTACCCGTCCTTTTTACACTATCACGTTTATAGTCTTTTTCATTGCATTTTCGTGTGTGTGTTTTTCCAACATGAAAGGCCAAAAGCCCTCGATGTCAACGGTTCGCTATCTCATAAATGTATCGGTTTCTCTAAACATTCCCAGGGCTCGGTCACCTCGAACGTTAATGTTTACTCTACAGTGCGTTCACCTCTAATTTCTGTGGGAATCGAAATGTCGTTAATTATCTATTTTATCGCCCGGTCCAAAGTTCAATCCTTTGTCTGTAGTTGATGCACGCCTCTCCGTTCACTGATTGGTTATTCAAAATTTTTATAGCTCTCGTCCAGATCTAATTGGTCGACAACCTTCAATATTTGTTTTTAGGCCTAGACAGGGGAAGTCCCAGTCGTCCTAGACGATTTTACGACCTCTCTGCTTTCGTCCTAGAACCTCGATATAATTCCAACTATTACAGGTGTCTACTGCAAGCAAGCTGGATCAATTCTTTCTCCGCCAGATGTCGTTAGCATGTCCGTTTTCATAAATACTTCGTATATTTTTAATCCGCGAAGTGGGAACTATGGTTTATCTGGTTTCACTGTGATTTAAGCCTTTCATCACAATTGTGTCAAACGATTTGCCAGATCTAGGAATATTCCAAGGCATTTTTTACCCTGATCTATATTTGTTTTGAGGAAGTCTGTTACTGAGGCTATGGCATGTGAGGTGCTCATATTTTCCTTGAATCCAAATTGATTTGGTGATAGTATATTGTTTTTATTAAAAAAATTAAAAGGTGGTTTTTGATATGTTTCTCGAGAATTTTTGAAAGCGTGTTCAGAATTGTAATTGGTCTGTAATTATTAATTTCTTCCTTGTTTCCTTTTTTGTGGATTGGAATTACTTTGCCGGTTTTCAAAATAGTTGGGAAAATTCCTTCTTTAATGGACCGATTTCTAAGTATAGTAAGTGGGATAAGAAGTGCTGACTTTATTATTTTTAGTGTCATCGGTGATATTTTGTCGCTACCCTGAGAGTTTGTATTTTTTAGTTCGTTTATAAGTTTTAGTGTTTGTATATGGGTAATGTATGGAATTTTAAAGGAAAAAACACCAGTGTGTGTATAGTGGGTTGAGAATTCTGGGATGTCGTCATTTGTAGTGATTCTGTTTGCTAGTACCTTGCCTACGTTAGCGAAATAGTTATTCACAAAATTACAAACTTTTAGTGGTTGTTCTGATGTCTTAATAATCTCGTTATCTATTTTAATCTTGGTTATGGAATCGCTTTTCTTTGTAGATGTGTGGGATATTTCTTTTAGTTTATTTTATTTAATTTATTTTTATAATATATTTCTTTCGATATACGTGCAAGTCTTGTGCATAAGTTGCATCGTTTCTAAAAATTTATGAGATAAATGTCATATGGGTTTGATTTGCATTGTTTGTGGAGTTTGTCTCTTTTACTGAAACTTGTTATGAGTCCTTTTGATATCCACGGTTTTAGAAGTTTATGTTTAGTTGGAGAACTTTTTTCGGACGTAATGGTATTTTTTTAAATTCGTCTTGAATACATTCTATAAAAAGTGACCATGCTTCGTTAATTTTATTATTTTCTACGAGTTCTTCCCATTTTTTTATTAAGTAGTATGTCATTTAGTTTTAAAATATCAGTTGTATTGTAGGTTTTTGTGGTTTTGGAGTGTATTTCTTGTGAATTGTTTGTAGTGTTTATTTTCAGGATAAGTGTATAGTGGTCTGTAATTGTCGAGTGATGGATTGTAGATTTGTATGATCTTTTTGTTTTTAACATAATGTGGTCAATACAAGTTTGGGTGGGTAATAGGTTATTTTGTTTAAAGTTGACTCTTGTGAGTTCATTTATGGTGCTAAAGAGTCCATAGAACAACAAAAGGTTTAAGTAATCGTCACTTTGTGGATGTTTTTTTCATTTTCTAAAATGTTTATATTCATATCTCCTATTAAGCAGATATTTTTTTTTGTTTTTTTCATTTTGATAAGTTGACTGTCTAGGGACCTCAGAAAGGGAAATATATTTTTTTATAGAAGGTGATCGATACATAGCTAAAATACAGGAGTAAGTAAGTAAGAGTAAGTAACACTCTGGAGTAAGCTTTATGACTAGCGTCATCTATCGCTTAAATACTCAACTTATTACCATACATCACAAATATTATTGTACGTCTTCTTGGGCGAGATTGCCAGGACGCTTTTTTGGCAGCTGACTTTTGGACCTTGACTTCAGCAGATATCAGACTTCCAGGAGTAACGAGCCGTATATTCCTCAATGACCACCTCATGCCTTCTAACTAGCTACTTATGAAGAAAGCCAGGGAACTTAAAACTGAAAAAAATTACAAATACCTGTTGACAAAAAAACTATTACATATTTATGAGAAATAGTAACTGTTCTCCTTTTATACGAATTTCCTCTGAGACAGATATAAAACAATAACAATAAAATAAACTGCAAATTAATATGCTTTGATCGTATAACTTTCAGTAAACAAATTACCTTTAATCAAGTTATGTCATTTTCAGTTTATTTTATTGTTTTTAGTATAATAATGAGAAAACTGTATTACTACTAACTGTCTTTATATGTTTTATAATATTTTGTAATTCCTTATAATGTTTATTTTTTGTCATTTATAAATATAAAAGTAGGTACAAATACTAAGCCAATTATATAGTCATTTTAAATACATGTAGGATAACGAAAGATTTTTTAAATATTAATGTTGAGGGATCAGTAGGATTTATAGGCCCTGTTAGGAGTTCTACCGAGCCGAACCCTCTGATATGAAAATATCTGGAGTCGGTGAATTATTTTCCCATTTGATCTCTGGTGAGTTGACGTGTTGTTCTTGTATTGTTTTGTATTTATTTTTTTATATAATGCACTTGCATAATATGGATTGACTAGATGATCATTTGTGAAAAAGTGTGTGGAAGTGTTTAGTTTTTCCTATGGGGAAGATTTAACCCGGACATAAAGTCGGAAAATATAAAAGAATTTATATTAAAAAATGCAAAAATTAGTCATTTTAAATATATGTAGGATAACGAAAGATTTTTTAAATATTGATGTTGAGGGATCAGTAGGATTTATAGGCCCTGTTAGGAGTTCTACCGAGCCTAACCCTCTGATATGAAAATATCTGGAGTCGGTGAATTATTTTCCCATTTGATCTCTGGTGAGTTGACGTGTTGTTCTTGTATTGTTTTGTATTTATTTTTTTATATAATGCACTTGCATAATATGGATTGACTAGATGATCATTTGTGAAAAAGTGTGTGGAAGGGTTTAGTTTTTCCTATGGGGAAGATTTAACCCGGAAAAAAAATAGCAAAAAAAAAACTTATTCTAATTGTATTGGTCTAGAACATATTAATAATTACTGCTTATGCTTAAATGTACTCACTGTTTTTTTCCTAAATAAAAAGTCCATTCGGCCAGGAAAGAAAATTAACGACCCGGTTGTTACCGATTTAAAGGCAATAAAAAATACTCAAGGAAAAATATTTTACAAATAAGGACATGCTCAGAGTAACTGAAACATACCAAAAAGAACTCGAACCATACAAGGCATCCAATTTAAAGATTTGCAAGCCTGTATACGGAGATAATTAAAACTAATAAGGAAAAGTTTTAGCATCTACAAGATTTAAAACAAATGTTAGAAAAAGATTACCATTCCTTCAGTGATAACCTTGCGCAAATAGGAAGTTACCTAAACAAATGGAGTTGTTGCGTGTACCTACACGTGAGACACGACTCTGCATAGTGTTCAACAGTCTACTAATTGTTATTTTTAAAATTAACCAACCCGCAAACTGTAATCTTTTAAATTCTTAATGAATTGGAATTTTAGGTTAGACGTTCGAAAATGCCTTAACTGTTTCTCAAACTATACTTATTACAGACAGACAAACTAACTAACCAACTAACGAACCATCACGCAGTTTCCCCGCTGGGTAGGCAGAGAGGACGGACCGCCAAACAACTCGGTCTTGGCACACACTCCTTTCCTCATCTACATTTATACATCGTCTCATACATACTCTTCTATTATTCTAATCTTGACATGGCCCGACTCAAGTATCTGATTCACTTGGTCGTGCCATGTCTTCCTCGGGCGTCCCCGACTTCTGCTACCATTCAAATTTGCTCTACATGTCCAAACCATCTAAGCGTCCCTTTCTTGATCTTACTCATTACGCTTACATCAGCCTTGCACTCTTTGCGGATCTCCACATTCCTCACTCGACCATACATGGTTTTACCACACATACGCCTCAGGGATCTCATTTCAACAGCATTCAGTCTACTTTAATCCTTTCTCTGCCAGTTTCATGCCTCACTTCCATACATCAGGGTAGGTACCAGCACTCCATTGTGGACTGCTAACTTCGCTTCTTTGGACAATTTTTTTGCTAGCGCCAAATAAAGGGTTTTCCAATAAGAGGTGTTATTTTGAATAGCCCTCTATTTATGTAGACGTTACTTTTGAAGCTTTCATTTTTTAACATTTGACAAGTAGAAACTACACCATTAATAAAAATGGAACGATATACGCTTCAACAACGCATTGAAATTATTAAAATTCACTTGAGTGAATCAAATGCAAATCATCTTGAGTGATGAGGCCCATTTCCACCTCGGTGGCTTCGTCAACATCTGGGGCTCAGAAAACCCAAGAGTTATTGTTGAAAAGCCTCTCTATCCTCAACGTGTGACTGTTTGGTGCGGTTTATGGTCCGGCGGAGTAATGACTGTAATCTTGTAAGACTGTAATCCAATGGGACCTTACTTTTTCGAAAATGAGGCTGGAGCAACAGTTACGGTAAATGGTTTGCGCTATTGAGAGATGATTAATGATTTTTTATTGCCGGAATTGGATGGTATCGATCTGGACAACGTTTACTTTCAACAAGACGGCGCTACGTGCCACACAAGCAACGTAGCCATTGATCTTTTACCATCGAATATCAAAATAACACCTCTTATTAGAAAACCCTGTATAATAACAGAGAGAATTTTATATATTACAGTAGTTTAAACATAGAATAAAGAATAACATAAGAAGTGCGCGGGTATGCTTCGTGATCCAAATATAATCCCAATTTGGGCATATATTTCCAGACAAAACTGCGTTTAACCGTGATTACGAATTTAAAATGGGATGGCGATATACAAAGAGAGACAGACCGCGTGCAAAATGGTCTAGAACCAAAAGGTACCAAATCAGTGACAGATTTGTTTCCATTCAAATTTATATGGAAGGCACTTCTACTTTTTTGTATTTATTCTATGAGTTTAAATTTTAACCTGTTACAACCGGCTTCATATGAATCTGAGTTTGTCTTTGAAAAAATCCTGACAGAAAATAAACCTATTTTTTGCAACGGAACTGATATCATAATTAAGAGATTTACTAGGGGAGCCCATCACCTTAAACATTTTCATTTATATTATTGCTTGCAGTAGAAGTCTACAAGTGGCGTTTGGCGCCATTTTATAATACTGACCCTTAATTATTATTGGCTTCAAATATACTTGTATATCATTCATTTGAGTAATTATTTTGTGAAAATCACTTTTATAATATGTACTTGTCAAATGGAGCATATAATGAAGTGTAAATTCGATGACACTTTAACTGGACACTCTTAGTGGAAACTTCGATTGAATAGTCTCAGTGCAAACTATTAGTGGACACTTCAATTGGAAAAATAAACGCATATTCTGTGACATTTCAATATTTATTTATTTATTTATTTATTTATTTATATAGACGCCATAAAAGGCTTTTACAATATACATGATTTATGTTTACAGTGGTTCACAGGAGCGAAACAGTATTATGTTAAACAGAATAATTACAGAGAAATTATGTTGATAATTAAACAAAAATAACATCTGGTATACATAGGTACATTAGCATTTTTATTTTCAATCCGTACAGTAGTTTAGTATTGAGGTTATTGTTACCTTCAATATTGAATTTGGTTGAATTTGCTGAGAACTAAGAGTTAGCTCTATTGAATAAGGGCTGTCAGTAAGACATCTCATAACAATTTTGGGAAAAATTATAGTTTTGATTAAGTATATAAAATTATTAGATAACACTCTTCTGTCTGATATCTGATGTAAGTGCATTGTTTAGGTTCTGTGATAACTTATGAATAGAATGGTATTATGCCTAATAACATTGATAATTACGACAGAGGTATGTTATTATAGCCTTCTTATAGCTATATTCCGTGCAGTTGAACACATCTACTACTTCTGAGAAAGCATTGCCAACTGCATGCAATCTAGGTATAAGGGAGTTTCTAAATGACGCAGTCCTGATATTGTTATTAAAATTAAAAAGAATTTTGGATCGAGTGGTTCTAGTGGGTATATGGATATATATTGCAGACTCTCAGTGTAAATATTCAGTGGACAAGCTCGTTGAAAACTTTTGGTGTACATTTCAAATAGACATTTGAAGTGTAAATTCGATGACATTTTAACTGGACACTCTCTGTGTAAACATTCAGTGGACCAGCTCGGTGAAAACTTTTGGTGAACACTTTCAAATAGACATTTGAAGTGTAAATTCGATGACATTTTAACTGGACACTCTCTGTGTAAACATTCAGTGGACCAGCTTGGTGAAAACTTTTGGTGAACACTTTCAAATAGACATTTGAAGTGTAAATTCGATGACACTTTAACTGGACACTCTCTGTGTACACATTCAGTGGACCAGCTCCGTGAAAACTTTTGGTGGAAAATGAACATATAAAGTGGAAATTCGGAGAAACTTTCAGTGAACACTTCAGATGTAAACTTCAACGGACACTTGGTTTTTAGAACACCTTGAGTGGATACCGATTGGCAATTCACACACCAATCACTTATGAATAACATACATCGCAATAATAAATGTCTAACTTGTTCATAATTTTTTTTAAAAGTCTCAACTCTGTTTGAGTCTCAGGTGATGTATAAAGAAACAGTATGAAGGACAAGGTAGTAGACAAGTAGTCCTCGCATCAAAAAAAAATATGTTTTAAATTTTCTCATATTTAAAAGTTCAAAATCGAAATTTGTAAGTAGGTACTTAAATACCTACCTACCTACCTACATAATTATAAAAAATATATATACATAAAAAAATCATACCTCCGAATTTGAATATTGAGACATACAAAATGATCTATATTATAACCAATGAATCCACTAATCTTTTATCGATTATCACATATTATCAGGATTTTAAAAAAACGTAAACTATTATAATACCACAACTCTTGAAAAAAAAGTTCTGATGATTGGCATAAATCTTGTTTTTTTTTGTTATAATAACACATCTGCCCTGATGATGGACACTGCAATGCTGTCCGAAACGTTGACTAAAGAAGGAGTTAGCGCAACACGGCATAACACCCCAAAAACAAATAATAAAAATACTTTTGGCCGTGAAAATCTTAAATCATATTGGCATAAATCGTTCAAATCGAATTAATATTACTTTTCAAATAATAATAATAATAATACTTGGATGACTTGTATAGCGCCGTTTTTGTGCAAAAACACCTCAAAGGAAATATTAATATTCTGTATTTATTATTGTCATATCTTACCGGAAATCTTTTTATTTTAAAGTTCTCTAAATAAAATTAATGCTCTTATTTAAAAAATCATCTCACATTTAATATTATAAAACAATATCACCGGAAATCGGCTGAACTAAATAAACAGCTACAAGGTGGTTACAAATACAATTATACTAAATCAATTTTGTCATTTAATTCCCAAACAATTGTAACGTATGTTATATTGGTAGCCAAATGTAATGTAGGAACATTCCAATGTTTACATGTAAAAGTGAGATCTACAGGATCAATTATAGGGTACAAAAAACGGTAGAGCAAAGATCTCAATCTCATGATTGTGGGGTTAATTTTCTGTCAAGTAAGGAGGAAAGTCAGAAATAATAAGAGTAAATACTTAATCGAAATTATATTGAAACCATCAAAAGTACAACAAAAGAGTACAAATAATAACCGTGTAACAATAGGAATAAAAGTAAGCACATACCAGATGGACTCCTGAACCAAACTAAGCTAACTTTACGTGGCCGAGAAACGAAGGAATAACAACGGGTGGCGAACGAAAACTTGTTTCCGGTAGCGGGGAACGGACCCGTGACGGAAGCCAGGACATCCTTCACTTAGTGGAAACGGGAGGACGCAACTCCTTCAACGTGCGCCTGTAGGATCTTCAAGACCGCAGCACGTGGCAACCAACCAGACTCTTCTTACGGAGCCAGGACATCCTTCACTTAGTGGAAACGGGAGGACGCAACTCCTTCAACGTGCGCCTGTAGGATCTTCAAGACCGCAGCACGTGGCAACCAACCAGACTCTTCTTACGGACTTCGGGAACAGCAATCCGTACCATTGCGACGCGGGGACACTCAGCCAACAACTTCTAGCCACAGCTAGGACCAATCTATTTGCGGTTTCAAGTCCGAAACACGAGTACTACAAACATGACCACCGGCCAACACTCAATAAAAAGCGGAGTTCCATCAACTCCACTAAAAATAATAACCTACACGAACTATTCGTGATAGGAAAAACACCCCGCGCCCTTTTTAAAAGAAAAGAATAACTTCTAATCACATGATTAACTCAGATTAAAACACCTTGAATGGCGAGTGACTGGATCCGCTGAACCGCTCGCCAAGCAGACCGGGGAGGAAGTGACCATAAACAAAACTGTCCTTCCTTCCTCAATAAATATTGCCAAACTTCAAAAAAACACCATAGACAAAATAACCCCAATTAGGCAAGAACTGCACTTGTCACAAAATATTTATGTGACACAATGTGTATATATAATCATTTAAATTAAAATAGCAACTTCACATTAGAAAAGAGAGGACAACGAACAAATAAGTACATTGACTAAGGGTTACGGACGGACATGCACTTGAGCTTATAAAACTGTACTCACAGAAACTGAGGTTTAGTTGTAGTACGGGCTCAATTTTACCGGTATAATCATCCCCCGAAAACATGAACACAGAAACAATATAAACTACTAAATGCGGTTTAAAGCTACCTAGATTTAATCAATTATCCCATATTTTTAGATTCCATAAGTACCAACTCTATGATGAACCTAGATATAAAACTAAGATATTGCACAATATTGGCAAAATATGGCAAAAATCGCTCTAGTGGATAAGTAATAAAATATAAATTATGAGCACTTTATAAAAAAAATTGTCTAAAGAAACAGATAATTTTTTAAAACAATTATGAATAAAGTACATTCTGGAATCATTAATAAGTCGTTTTGAAATATTTCGCCGTGTTTAGTAATCAATAATATCCGGGAACGCGGTGGCAAAACGTAGAATTCCATAGCCGTTGATTATCAAAGACAAAACAATTAAATTATAATTATTATATGGGTTAAGTGTATTCTAATCATGGTGTTGTCACATCCCGGCCACAGTCCGCAGGTGCATTGTCTTAACAGCGAAGTGAAGGTCTGATCACATTTTCAATACAGTAAATTAGTTTTCATACAGAGTATATCCAAATAATACTTTTTTGTGTATAAAAACGTATCGGCTTTTTAGTTAATATGTGGTGTGATATGATTTGTATTGTTTTATGAAACACTAATATGAAGCATCAAAATTATCAAAATTTAAATAAAATATATTGAAGTGTTTCATCCTTTCCTTTAGTTAGTATTACTACACTGCACGTGTTTGTTCATCTTCTGCCATTTTTGTGCTAAAAATACTTTATTCAACTTCTCGAAGTTAGCTGTAGCTTTTTGTAAGAAATATGATTGGCATCTATTTATTTATTTATTTTTTTTAAAAGAAAGACAAACATTCCCGGGTTACGAATAACCTGACAATATTTGAAAATCTCCTACTACCACCACGTTAAGCTGAAAATGTTGCTTGTGTTGTGATGGAGGACTTAGCCAGCCGAGGAACTGAACACACTACGCCTGGGTGGGACCCAAACGCGATGTCAACTCGGCCACCGACCGAGTTGATTATAATATTGATAATATTTCTGTTTTCATTTTTTACAAATAAAAACTTCCGTGAATA
The DNA here is from genome assembly GCA_026573805.1 of Hesperophylax magnus. Lineage (NCBI taxonomy): Eukaryota > Metazoa > Arthropoda > Insecta > Trichoptera > Limnephilidae > Hesperophylax > Hesperophylax magnus. The sequence goes on along the minus strand of JAIUSX010000181.1, from coordinate 35,239 downwards.
CTGACCAATTGGGGTTATTATGAGGATGAAGATGAAGAGGAGGAAGGTGGGATAGTACCTGGCTATTCAGATATGGTCACCAAACACTAATGGTAAAATAGTACAAATAAATTTTAATAAAATTTATTTGAACCCGCGACCTTCGGATTGCTAGTCGAGAGTTACCCCAAGTAGTTTGATATGTTTGGTGACTTAACAGAAGTGTCCGGGCTTATGGGGTGAGGTGTGTTCGGTTCTTGACGGCGGATGCGCTTGCCTACCAAGTGCGTGGTGGGCCGGATCGATTAATCCTCTTTCAACGCATCGCTTTGCAACGCAGTAGGAGAGTTGGATTCTAATGTGTATCACTCGAACACACTGGCCCCCAGATTACTACCCACCCATCATACATTTTTCCTTTCCAGAACTCACTGTCCTTCCTTTCCTTCAAAATAACCTCAACACAGCAATCACAAAGATGACATGGGCCTTGAGGGTTACGTTTTTACTTAGGGCTTCCTGTGTGGAGACGATGTAAAAAAATAAATAAAATAAACAACAATCTCGCTAAATCGTTGGCGGTGACTAATGGTAGGGGTGTTGGTTATCGAATAAATGGTTCCCGGGGCGGCGGTATACATAATTGTAATAATTCTCGAGGGCTCTGATGTACAGATGATCATAATTTAAAATTTTAAAAATTTAATTCTCACCAATCTAATCGCCGTAATTTTAATAGGCACATATTATAGATATTACGCTTTGATTCAACTTAATCATTACAAGAAACTTACGTCAGGAGAGATGGTAAAAGATACAAACCTAGACAAACCTCACCTCATGAACCCGGGCACCCCTGATAAGTCACGAAAGGAGTAAATCAAATTAAAAAGATTTTTTTAGCATGGATTTGACATTTGCGAAAGTTCCATTTCAATATAAATACGCGTAAGGCAGTCTATCCTCTTTAAGTATAAAGTCATTTTCATAAAATATGGATGTACTAACAGGATATAAAAAGTACGACAACAAGCGCGTAATTGGCGGTTACAAGTTACAACGCATGCAAGCCGTCAAGTTTCGGAAATATATAGATCAACAAAATAAATCGTGTAAAATGTATATGCGACCGAAAAATGAGCGTGGCTCACGGCTAAATCTCGATGACACAAGTTGATCTATACGGATACATATGTATGCCAGCTTGGGTAATGGATCAACATATCCGCGGTGGATCAACAAATGCAAACGGATCAACAAATACCTAGCGTACCGTCGCGCGATATCAACAAAGTACGAGAGGGAATAAAAATATACATATATACACGAATAACTCTTTTGTTTTCTGGCCAAAAACAGTATTATGTTGTGACCTTAGTTTTCTTCTCACTTAAAAGTACGAACCCAAGTCTCAAAGTAGCGAAATAAAAAAAAGTTGATTTTTCCAGAAATGCAACTTTATTAAGATTTTGTAACTGAATTCGCTTTGGACCATGATTCTAATCACTATTTCAACATTTCAACCCGTTTGGTACCATAGAGCCAGAAAAAATGGGTTTTAAAGTCCGAACCCAAGTCTCAAATTTGCTCCATAAAAAAGATGGTTTTTCCAGAAATGCAACTTTTTTCAGATTTAGAGAGTGATTTCGGTTTAACCCATTACCTCCATGACGATGTCTATAGGCATCAAAAAATAGATGAAAAGTATGATCTTTTTTCACAGTGAATAAAGCTAAATCCCACCAAGTTGTTATGCAGCATTTACAGATTGGTATGTTAGCTTTCAATAATTAACATAATTTAATAAATTTTATTAATTATTCTATTTTTAATATTTTTTTTACTAAAGCCCTGAAAAAAGACCCATTTTGAAAAAATAAAACATGTGTGAATTACATATTGTTATCAAAAGATGAAATAGTCGACAACACTATTTCAACATAGTATTATATGCATAAGATGACAGCTGGATGGCACTGAAATCAGGTGATGCCAGCGCGCAACGTTTGGAGGTTAGCTGTGACAGTGTTTTCATATGTTTTTGGTTAGCTTGCCCTCAAATAATACGGTTTTGTTGTGTTTTTATGGGTGATTTTTATTAAAAATAATAGTTAGACTGCAGTTTTCGCATATTTTTAAACAGAGAATGTTGATAAACAGACGGACGAAGAGCTGATTGACGATGATTTGATGGCATATCACGACTTGACTGGAATCAGCCTTCGACATCCTCTGGTGCGAGTCGTAATACCTTGCGAAAATCTATTTCAAATGCACCACCAGCCAAAAAATTAAAACTACAGCAAACTGTTGCGTTCCTGAACCGCTGAATGCATAAAGATATGTACGAAAAGCTGAAGTCTTATAATGCTTTTCAAGTGTTTTCATTATTCTTTGATGACGAAGTGATTCAGATTATTCATGAGAAGATGATCAAATACGCTCGATTTAAAACCAATAACGAATTCCAGTAAGATATATACGAATTGAAGCGTTTTCTTGGTTCTGTGTTGACCGGCTACAATACATTGCCATCTACCACAGATTATTATTTGTCTGACCCGACCTTGGGTGTAAGCGTCATTAAAAAAGGAACCAACGTCCACATTTCGAGCTTATAAAGCGCTATATACATTTTTTCGATAACAACAATCTAGATATAACCGACAGAATGGCTAAGGTATGATAATGACTAACGTTCCATCTTTATTTGTATTTGATGTTTTTGCACAAAAAACTTTCCATCGACGAGCAAATGGTGCCATATTTCGGTCGACATTATTGCAAGATGCCATTATGAATAAGCCAATCAAAGTTGGCTACGAGATTTGGTGTCTTGCTTCCTCCGAAGGCTACCTGTTTCCAAGCAATGCCATATTCCTGAGCATCTGATACATATGACTCCGTATTAGGTCAAAGATTATCCTTCGTACTGTCTATGATGGAATATATAGAGTTCCCCGCCCGCAAGTATGATTTCGGTTTGAATCATTATTTTGATAGGGATTCCAAAATTTCAGCCCGTTTGGTACCATAGAGCCAGAAAAAATGGGTTTTAAAGTCTGAACCTAAGACTCAAATTAGCGCCATAAAAAAAATTATGTTTCCGGAAATGCAACTTTTTGAGATTTGATAACTGAATTCGCTTTGGACCATGATTCTTATCACTATTCCGAAATTTAAACCCGTTTGGTACCATAGAGCCTTAAAAAATTGGGTTTTAAAGTACGAACCCTAGTCTCAAATAAGGGCCAGAATAAATACGATTTATCCAGACATGAAACTTTTTTCAGATTTGAGTAGTGATTTCGGTTAGAACCATTATTCTTATAGGGATTCCAAAATTTCAGCCCGTTTGGTACAATAGAGCCAGAAAAAAAAAGATTTTAAAGTCTTAACCCAAGTCTCAAATTAGCTCCATAAAAAAGATTGTTTTTCCAGAAATGCAAATTTTTTGAGATTTGATAACTGAATTCGCTTTGGACCATGATTCTCATCACTATGCCAAAATTTCACCCAGTTTGGTAACAAAGAGCCAGATAAAATGGGTTTTAAGGTCCGAACCCAAGTCTCAAATTAGCTCCATAAAAAAGATGATTTTTCCAGAAATGCAACTTTTTTCAGATTTAGATAGTGATTTCGGTGTAAACCATTATTCTGATAGGGATTCCGAAATTTCCGCCCATTTGGTAACATAGAGCGAGAAAAAAATGGTTTAAAAGTCCGAACCCAAGTCTCAAATTAGCGCCATAAAAAAAATGATTTTTCCAGAAATGCAAGTTTTTTGAGATTTGATAAATGAATTTGCTTTGGACCATGGTTCTTATCACTATTAATAAATTTCAACCCGTTTGGTACCATAGAGCCAGAAAAAATGGGTTTTAAAGTCCGAACCCAAGTCTCAAATTAGCTCCATAAAAAATGATTTTATGACTGAATTCGCTTTGGACCATGAGTCTTATCACTATTTCTAAATTTCATTCCGTTTGGTACCATAGAGCCAGAAAAAAATGGGTTTTAAAGTCCGAACCCAAGTCTCAAATTACCGCAATAAAAAGGATGAATTTTCCAGAAAAGAAACTTTTTCAGATTTTAGTTTGATTTCGGTTTGAATCATTCTTCTGATAGGGATTCCGAAATTTCAGCCCGTTTGGTACCATAGAGCCAGAAAAAAAATGGTTTTAAAGTCCGAACCCATGTCTCAAATTAGCGTCATAACAAAAATGATGTTTCCAGAAATGCAACTTTTTTCAGATTTTATAACTGAATTCGCTTTGGACCATGATTCTTATCACCATTCCTAATTTGCAACCCGTTTGGTAAGATAGAGCCAGAAAAAATGGGTTTAAAAGTCCGAACCCAAGTCTCAAATTAGCTCCATAAAAAAGATGGTCTTTCCAGAAATGCAACGTTATTAAGATTTTATGAATGAATTCGCTTACGACCATGAGTCTAATCACTATTCCTAAATTTCAACCCGTTTGGTACCATAGAGCCAGAAAAAATGGGTTTTAAAGTCCGAACCCAAGTCTCAAATTAGCTCCATAAAAACAATGGTTTTTCCAGAAATGCAACTTTTTTGAGATTTGATAACTGAATTCGCTTTGGACCATGATTATATTCTATTCTATTCCTAAATTTCAACCCGTTTGGAACCATAGAGTCAGAAAAAATGAAAAATTAAAGTCCGAACCCAAGTCTCAAATAAGCTTCATAAAAAAGATGTTTTTTCCAGAAATGCAACTTTATTAAGATTTTATGACTGAATTCGCTTTCAACCATGATTCTTATCACTATTCCTAAATTTCAACCCGTTTGGTACCATAGAGCCAGAAAAAATGGGTTTTAAAGTCCGAACCAAAGTCTCAAATTAGCTCCATAAAAAAGATGGTTTTTCCAGAAATGCGACTTTATTAAGATTTTATGACTAAATTCGCTTTGAACCATGAGTCCTATAACAATTTCTAAATTTCAGCCCGTTTGGTACTATAGAGCCAGAAAAAAAAAGATTTTAAAGTCTTAACCCAAGTCTCAAATTAGCTCCATAAAAAAGATTGTTTTTCCAGAAATGCAAATTTTTTGAGATTTGATAACTGAATTCGCTTTGGACCATGATTCTCATCACTATACCAAAATTTCACCCAGTTTGGTACCATAGAGCCAGAAAAAATGGGTTTTAAAGTCCGAACCCAAGTCTCAAATTAGCTCCATAAAAAAGATGGTTTTTCCAGAAATGCGACTTTATTAAGATTTTATGACTAAATTCAGTTTGAACCGTGAGTCCTATCACAATTTCTAAATTAAAACCCGATTGGTACCATTTAGCCAGAAAAAACTTGGTTCTAAAGTCCGAACCCAAGTCACAAATTAGCTCCATAAAAACAATGGTTTTTCGAGAAATGCAACTTTTTTGAGATTTGATAACTGAATTCGCTTGGGACCATGATTATTTTAACTATTCCTAAACTTCAATCCGTTTGGTAACATAGAGCAAGAAAAAATGGGTTTTAAAGTCTGAACCCAAGTCTCAAATTACCGCAATAAAAAAGATGAATTTTCCAGAAAAGAAACTTTTTCAGATTTTAGTTTGATTTCGGTTTGAATCATTCTTCTGATAGGGATTCCGAAATTTCAGCTCGTTTGGTACCATAGAGCCAGAAAAAAAATGGTTTTAAAGTCCGAACCCATGTCTCAAATTAGCGTCATAACAAAAATGATGTTTCCAGAAATGCAACTTTTTTCAGATTATATAACTGAATTCGCTTTCGACCATGATTCTCATCACTATTCCTAAATTTCAACCCGTTTGGTACCATAGAGCCAGAAAAAATAGGTTTGAAAGTCCGAACCCAAGTCTCAAATTACCGCAATAAAAAAGATGAATTTTCCAGAACAGAAACTTTTTCAGATTTTAGTTTGATTTCGGTTTGAATCATTATTCTGATAGGGATTCCAAAATTTCAGCCCGTTTGGTACCATAGAGCCAGAAAAAAATGGTTTTAAAGTCCGAACCCAAGTCTCAAATTAGCGTCATAACAAAAATGATGTTTCCAGAAATGCAACTTTATTAAGATTTTAGGACTGAATTCGCTTTCGACCATGATTCTTATCACTATTCCTAAATTTCAACCCGTTTGGTACCATAGAGCCAGAAAAAATGGGTTTTAAAGTCCGAACCCAAGTCTCAAATTAGCTCTATAAAAACAATGATTTTTCCAGAAATGCAACTTTTTTGAGATTTGATAACTGAATTCGCTTTGGACCATGATTATTATCACTATTCCTAAATTTCAACCCGTTTGGAACCATAGAGTCAGAAAAAATGAAAAATTAAAGTCCGAACCCAAGTCTCAAACTAGCTCCATAAAAAAGATGTTTTTTCCAGAAATGCAACTTTATTAAGATTTTATGACTGAATTCGCTTTCGATCATGATTCTTATCACTATTCCTAAATTTCAACCAGTTTGGTACCATAGAGCCAGAAAAAATAGGTTTGAAAGTCCGAACCCAAGTCTCAAATTACCGCAATAAAAAAGATGAATTTTCCAGAACAGAAAATTTTTCAGATTTTAGTTTGATTTCGGTTTGAATCATTATTCTGATAGGGATTCCGAAATTTCAGCCCGTTTGGTAACATAGAGCCAGAAAAAATGGGTTTTAATGTCCAAACTCAAGTCTCAAATTAGCGCCATAACAAAAATGATTTTTCCAGAAATGAAACTTTTTTCAGATTTGATGACTGAATTCGCTTTGGACCATGATTCTTATCACCATTCCTAAATTTCAACCCGTCTGGTACGATAGAGCCAGAAAAAATGGGTTTAAAAGACCGCACCCAAGTCTCAAATTAGCTCCATAAAAAAGATGGTTTTTCCAGAAATGCAACTTTATTAAGATTTTATGACTGAATTCGCTTTGGACCGTGGGTCTTAACACTTTTTCTGAATTTAATTCCGTTTGGTACCATAGAGCCAGAAAAAAATGGGTTTTAAAGACCGAACCCAAGTCTCAAATTACCGCAATAAAAAAGATGAATTTTCCATAAAAGAAACTTTTTCAGATTTTAGTTTGATTTCGATTTGAATAGTTCTTCTGATAGGGATCCCGAAATTTCAGCCCGTTTGGTACTATAGAGCCAGAAAAAAATGGTTTTAAAGTCCGAACCCATGTCTCACATTAGCGCCATAAAAAAAATGTTTTTTTCCATAAATGCAAGTTTTTTGAGATTTGATAAATGAATTTGCTTTGGACCATGATTCTTATCACTATTAATAAATTTCAACCCGTTTGGTACCATAGAGCCAGAAAAAATGGGTTTTAAAGTCCGAACCCAAGTCTCAAATTAGCTTCATAAAAACAATGATTTTTCCAGAAATGCAACTTTTTGAGATTGATAACTGAATTCGCTTTGGACCATGATTATTATTACTATTCCTAAATTTCAACCCGTTTGGAACCATAGAGGGAGAAAAAATGAAAAATTAAAGTCCGAACCCAAGTCTCAAATTAGCTCCATAAAAAAGATGTTTTTTCCAGAAATTCAACTTTATTAAGATTTTATGACTGAATTCGCTTTCGACCATGATTCTTATCACTAATCCTAAATTTCAACCCGTATGGTACCATAGAGCCAGAAAAAATAGGTTTGAAAGTCCGAACCCAAGTCTCAAATTACCGCAATAAAAAAGATGATTTTTCCAGAACAGAAACTTTTAAGATTTTAGTTTGATTTCGGTTTGAATCATTATTCTGATAGGGATTCCGAAATTTCAGCCCGTTTGGTACCATAGAGCCAGAAAAAAATGGTTTTAAAGTCCGAACCCAAGTCTCAAATTAGCTCCATAAAAAATGATTTTATGATTGAATTCGCTTTGGACCATGAGTCTTATCACAATTCCTAAATTTAAAACCGATTGTTACCATATAGCCAGAAGAAAGGGTTTTCTAGTCCGAACCCAAGTCTCAAATTAGCGCAATAAAAAAGATGATTTTTCCAGAAAGGACACTATTTTGAGATTTTTTGAATGATTTCGGTTTGAATCATTATTCTGATAGGGATTCCGAAATTTCAGCCCGTTTGGTACCATAGAGCCAGCAAAAATGGGTTTTAAAGTCTGAACTTAAGACTCAAATTAGCGCCATAAAAAAAATTATGTTTCCAGAAATGCAACTTTTTGAGATTTGATAACTGAATTCGCTTTGGACCATGATTCTTATCACTATTCCGAAATTTAAACCCGTTTGGTACCATAGAGCCTTAAAAAATTGGGTTTCAAAGTACGAACCCTAGTCTCAAATAAGGGCCAGAATAAATACGATTGATCCAGACATTAAACTTTTTTCAGATTTGAGTAGTGATTTCGGTTTGAACCATTATTCTTACAGGGATTCCAAAATTTCAGCCCGTTTGGTACTATAGAGCCAGAAAAAAAAAGATTTTAAAGTCTTAACCCAAGTCTCAAATTAGCTCCATAAAAAAGATTGTTTTTCCAGAAATGCAAATTTTTTGAGATTTGATAACTGAATTCGCTTTGGACCATGATTCTCATCACTATACCAAAATTTCACCCAGTTTGGTACCATAGAGCCAGAAAAAATGGGTTTTAAAGTCCGAACCCAAGTCTCAAATTAGCTCCATAAAAAAGATGGTTTTTCCAGAAATGCGACTTTATTAAGATTTTATGACTAAATTCGCTTTGAACCGTGAGTCCTATCACAATTTCTAAATTAAAACCCGATTGGTACCATTTAGCCAGAAAAAACTTGGTTCTAAAGTCCGAACCCAAGTCACAAATTAGCTCCATAAAAACAATGGTTTTTCGAGAAATGCAACTTTTCTGAGATTTGATAACTGAATTCGCTTGGGACCATGATTATTTTAACTATTCCTAAACTTCAATCCGTTTGGTAACATAGAGCAAGAAAAAATGGGTTTTAAAGTCCGAACCCAAGTCTCAAATTACCGCAATAAAAAAGATGAATTTTCCAGAAAAGAAACTTTTTCAGATTTTAGTTTGATTTCGGTTTGAATCATTCTTCTGATAGGGATTCCGAAATTTCAGCTCGTTTGGTACCATAGAGCCAGAAAAAAAATGGTTTTAAAGTCCGAACCCATGTCTCAAATTAGCGTCATAACAAAAATGATGTTTCCAGAAATGCAACTTTTTTCAGATTATATAACTGAATTCGCTTTCGACCATGATTCTCATCACTATTCCTAAATTTCAACCCGTTTGGTACCATAGAGCCAGAAAAAATAGGTTTGAAAGTCCGAACCCAAGTCTCAAATTACCGCAATAAAAAAGATGAATTTTCCAGAACAGAAACTTTTTCAGATTTTAGTTTGATTTCGGTTTGAATCATTATTCTGATAGGGATTCCGAAATTTCAGCCCGTTTGGTACCATAGAGCCAGAAAAAAATGGTTTTAAAGTCCGAACCCAAGTCTCAAATTAGCGTCATAACAAAAATGATGTTTCCAGAAATGCAACTTTATTAAGATTTTAGGACTGAATTCGCTTTCGACCATGATTCTTATCACTATTCCTAAATTTCAACCCGTTTGGTACCATAGAGCCAGAAAAAATGGGTTTTAAAGTCCGAACCCAAGTCTCAAATTAGCTCTATAAAAACAATGATTTTTCCAGAAATGCAACTTTTTTGAGATTTGATAACTGAATTCGCTATGGACCATGATTATTATCACTATTCCTAAATTTCAACCCGTTTGGAACCATAGAGTGAGAAAAAATGAAAAATTAAAGTCCGAACCCAAGTCTCAAATTAGCTCCATAAAAAAGATGTTTTTTCCAGAAATGCAACTTTATTAAGATTTTATGACTGCATTCGCTTTCGATCATGATTCTTATCACTATTCCTAAATTTCAACCCGTTTGGTACCATAGAGCCAGAAAAAATAGGTTTGAAAGTCCGAACCCAAGTCTCAAATTACCGCAATAAAAAAGATGAATTTTCCAGAACAGAAACTTTTTCAGATTTTAGTTTGATTTCGGTTTGAATCATTATTCTGATAGGGATTCCGAAATTTCAGCCCGTTTGGTAACATAGAGCCAGAAAAAATGGGTTTTAAAGTCCGAACCCAAGTCTCAAATTAGCTCCATAAAAAATGATTTTATGACTGAATTCGCTTTGGACCATGAGTCTTATCACAATTCCTAAATTTAAAACCGATTGTTACCATATAGCCAGAAGAAAGGGTTTTCTAGTCCGAACCCAAGTCTCAAATTAGCTCCATAAAAAAGATTGTTTTTCCAGAAATGCAAATTTTTTGAGATTTGATAACTGAATTCGCTTTGGACCATGATTCTCATCACTATGCCAAAATTTAACCCAGTTTGGTAACAAAGAGCCAGATAAAATGGGTTTTAAGGTCCGAACACAATTCTCAAATTAGCTCCATAAAAAAGATGATTTTTCCAGAAATGCAACTTTTTTCAGATTTAGATAGTGATTTCGGTGTAAACCATTATTATGATAGGGATTCCGAAATTTCCGCCCATTTGGTAACATAGAGCGAGAAAAAAATGGTTTAAAAGTCCAAACCCAAGTCTCAAATTAGCGCGATAAAAAAAATTATTTTTCCAGAAATGCAAGTTTTTTGAGATTTGATAAATGAATTTGCTTTGGACCATGATTCTTATCACTATTAATAAATTTCAACCCGTTTGGTACCGTAGAGCCAGAAAAAATGGGTATTAAAGTCCGAACCCAAGTCTCAAATTAGCTCCATAAAAAATGATTTTATGACTGAATTCGCTTTGGACCATGATTCTTATCACTATTAATAAATTTCAACCCGTTTGGTACCATAGAGCCAGAAAAAATGGGTTTTAAAGTCCGAACCCAAGTCTCAAATTAGCTCTATAAAAACAATGATTTTTCCAGAAATGCAACTTTTTTGAGATTTGATAACTGAATTCGCTTTGGACCATGATTATTATCACTATTCCTAAATTTCAACCCGTTTGGAACCATAGAGTGAGAAAAAATGAAAAATTAAAGTCCGAACCCAAGTCTCAAATTAGCTCCATAAAAAAGATGTTTTTTCCAGAAATGCAACTTTATTAAGATTTTATGACTGAATTCGCTTTCGATCATCATTCTTATCACTATTCCTAAATTTCAACCCGTTTGGTACCATAGAGCCAGAAAAAATAGGTTTGAAAGTCCGAACCCAAGTCTCAAATTACCGCAATAAAAAAGATGAATTTTCCAGAACAGAAACTTTTTCAGATTTTAGTTTGATTTCGGTTTGAATCATTATTCTGATAGGGATTCCGAAATTTCAGCCCGTTTGGTACCATAGAGCCAGAAAAAATGGGTTTTAATGTCCAAACTCAAGTCTCAAATTAGCGCCATAACAAAAGTGATTTTTCCAGAAATGAAACTTTTTTCAGATTTGATGACTGAATTCGCTTTGGACCATGATTCTTATCACCATTCCTAAATTTAAAACCGATTGTTACCCTATAGCCAAAAGAAAGGGTTTTCTAGTCCGAACCCAAGTCTCAAATTAGCGCAATAAAAAAGATGATTTTTCCAGAAAGGACACTATTTTGAGATTTTTTGAATGATTTCGGTTTGAATCATTATTCTGATAGGGATTCCGAAATTTCAGCCCGTTTGGTACCATAGAGCCAGCAAAAATGGGTTTTAAAGTCTGAACTTAAGACTCAAATTAGCGCCATAAAAAAAATTATGTTTCCAGAAATGCAACTTTTTGAGATTTGATAACTGAATTCGCTTTGGACCATGATTCTTATCACTATTCCGAAATTTAAACCCGTTTGGTACCATAGAGCCTTAAAAAATTGGGTTTCAAAGTACGAACCCTAGTCTCAAATAAGGGCCAGAATAAATACGATTTATCCAGACATTAAACTTTTTTCAGATTTGAGTAGTGATTTCGATTTGAACCATTATTCTTATAGGGATTCCAAAATTTCAGCCCGTTTGGTACTATAGAGCCAGAAAAAAAAAGATTTTAAAGTCTTAACCCAAGTCTCAAATTAGCTCCATAAAAAAGATTGTTTTTCCAGAAATGCAAATTTTTTGAGATTTGATAACTGAATTCGCTTTGGACCATGATTCTCATCACTATGCCAAAATTTAACCCAGTTTGGTACCATAGAGCCAGAAAAAATGGGTTTTAAAGTCCGAACCCAAGTCTCAAATTAGCTCCATAAAAAAGATGGTTTTTCCAGAAATGCGACTTTATTAAGATTTTATGACTAAATTCGCTTTGAACCGTGAGTCCTATCACAATTTCTAAATTAAAACCCGATTGGTACCATTTAGCCAGAAAAAACTTGGTTCTAAAGTCCGAACCCAAGTCACAAATTAGCTCCATAAAAACAATGGTTTTTCGAGAAATGCAACTTTTCTGAGATTTGATAACTGAATTCGCTTGGGACCATGATTATTTTAACTATTCCTAAACTTCAATCCGTTTGGTAACATAGAGCAAGAAAAAATGGGTTTTAAAGTCCGAACCCAAGTCTCAAATTACCGCAATAAAAAAGATGAATTTTCCAGAAAAGAAACTTTTTCAGATTTTAGTTTGATTTCGGTTTGAATCATTCTTCTGATAGGGATTCCGAAATTTCAGCTCGTTTGGTACCATAGAGCCAGAAAAAAAATGGTTTTAAAGTCCGAACCCATGTCTCAAATTAGCGTCATAACAAAAATGATGTTTCCAGAAATGCAACTTTTTTCAGATTAAATAACTGAATTCGCTTTCGACCATGATTCTCATCACTATTCCTAAATTTCAACCCGTTTGGTACCATAGAGCCAGAAAAAATAGGTTTGAAAGTCCGAACCCAAGTCTCAAATTACCGCAATAAAAAAGATGAATTTTCCAGAACAGAAACTTTTTCAGATTTTAGTTTGATTTCGGTTTGAATCATTATTCTGATAGGGATTCCGAAATTTCAGCCCGTTTGGTACCATAGAGCCAGAAAAAAATGGTTTTAAAGTCCGAACCCAAGTCTCAAATTAGCGTCATAACAAAAATGATGTTTCCAGAAATGCAACTTTATTAAGATTTTAGGACTGAATTCGCTTTCGACCATGATTCTTATCACTATTCCTAAATTTCAACCCGTTTGGTACCATAGAGCCAGAAAAAATGGGTTTTAAAGTCCGAACCCAAGTCTCAAATTAGCTCTATAAAAACAATGATTTTTCCAGAAATGCAACTTTTTTGAGATTTGATAACTGAATTCGCTATGGACCATGATTATTATCACTATTCCTAAATTTCAACCCGTTTGGAACCATAGAGTGAGAAAAAATGAAAAATTAAAGTCCGAACCCAAGTCTCAAATTAGCTCCATAAAAAAGATGTTTTTTCCAGAAATGCAACTTTATTAAGATTTTATGACTGCATTCGCTTTCGATCATGATTCTTATCACTATTCCTAAATTTCAACCCGTTTGGTACCATAGAGCCAGAAAAAATAGGTTTGAAAGTCCGAACCCAAGTCTCAAATTACCGCAATAAAAAAGATGAATTTTCCAGAACAGAAACTTTTTCAGATTTTAGTTTGATTTCGGTTTGAATCATTATTCTGATAGGGATTCCGAAATTTCAGCCCGTTTGGTAACATAGAGCCAGAAAAAATGGGTTTTAAAGTCCGAACCCAAGTCTCAAATTAGCTCCATAAAAAATGATTTTATGACTGAATTCGCTTTGGACCATGAGTCTTATCACAATTCCTAAATTTAAAACCGATTGTTACCATATAGCCAGAAGAAAGGGTTTTCTAGTCCGAACCCAAGTCTCAAATTAGCTCCATAAAAAAGATTGTTTTTCCAGAAATGCAAATTTTTTGAGATTTGATAACTGAATTCGCTTTGGACCATGATTCTCATCACTATGCCAAAATTTAACCCAGTTTGGTAACAAAGAGCCAGATAAAATGGGTTTTAAGGTCCGAACACAATTCTCAAATTAGCTCCATAAAAAAGATGATTTTTCCAGAAATGCAACTTTTTTCAGATTTAGATAGTGATTTCGGTGTAAACCATTATTATGATAGGGATTCCGAAATTTCCGCCCATTTGGTAACATAGAGCGAGAAAAAAATGGTTTAAAAGTCCAAACCCAAGTCTCAAATTAGCGCGATAAAAAAAATTATTTTTCCAGAAATGCAAGTTTTTTGAGATTTGATAAATGAATTTGCTTTGGACCATGATTCTTATCACTATTAATAAATTTCAACCCGTTTGGTACCATAGAGCCAGAAAAAATGGGTTTTAAAGTCCGAACCCAAGTCTCAAATTAGCTCCATAAAAAATGATTTTATGACTGAATTCGCTTTGGACCATGATTCTTATCACTATTAATAAATTTCAACCCGTTTGGTACCATAGAGCCAGAAAAAATGGGTTTTAAAGTCCGAACCCAAGTCTCAAATTAGCTCTATAAAAACAATGATTTTTCCAGAAATGCAACTTTTTTGAGATTTGATAACTGAATTCGCTTTGGACCATGATTATTATCACTATTCCTAAATTTCAACCCGTTTGGAACCATAGAGTGAGAAAAAATGAAAAATTAAAGTCCGAACCCAAGTCTCAAATTAGCTCCATAAAAAAGATGTTTTTTCCAGAAATGCAACTTTATTAAGATTTTATGACTGAATTCGCTTTCGATCATCATTCTTATCACTATTCCTAAATTTCAACCCGTTTGGTACCATAGAGCCAGAAAAAATAGGTTTGAAAGTCCGAACCCAAGTCTCAAATTACCGCAATAAAAAAGATGAATTTTCCAGAACAGAAACTTTTTCAGATTTTAGTTTGATTTCGGTTTGAATCATTATTCTGATAGGGATTCCGAAATTTCAGCCCGTTTGGTACCATAGAGCCAGAAAAAATGGGTTTTAATGTCCAAACTCAAGTCTCAAATTAGCGCCATAACAAAAGTGATTTTTCCAGAAATGAAACTTTTTTCAGATTTGATGACTGAATTCGCTTTGGACCATGATTCTTATCACCATTCCTAAATTTAAAACCGATTGTTACCCTATAGCCAAAAGAAAGGGTTTTCTAGTCCGAACCCAAGTCTCAAATTAGCGCAATAAAAAAGATGATTTTTCCAGAAAGGACACTATTTTGAGATTTTTTGAATGATTTCGGTTTGAATCATTATTCTGATAGGGATTCCGAAATTTCAGCCCGTTTGGTACCATAGAGCCAGCAAAAATGGGTTTTAAAGTCTGAACTTAAGACTCAAATTAGCGCCATAAAAAAAATTATGTTTCCAGAAATGCAACTTTTTGAGATTTGATAACTGAATTCGCTTTGGACCATGATTCTTATCACTATTCCGAAATTTAAACCCGTTTGGTACCATAGAGCCTTAAAAAATTGGGTTTCAAAGTACGAACCCTAGTCTCAAATAAGGGCCAGAATAAATACGATTTATCCAGACATTAAACTTTTTTCAGATTTGAGTAGTGATTTCGATTTGAACCATTATTCTTATAGGGATTCCAAAATTTCAGCCCGTTTGGTACTATAGAGCCAGAAAAAAAAAAGATTTTAAAGTCTTAACCCAAGTCTCAAATTAGCTCCATAAAAAAGATTGTTTTTCCAGAAATGCAAATTTTTTGAGATTTGATAACTGAATTCGCTTTGGACCATGATTCTCATCACTATGCCAAAATTTAACCCAGTTTGGTAACAAAGAGCCAGATAAAATGGGTTTTAAGGTCCGAACACAATTCTCAAATTAGCTCCATAAAAAAGATGATTTTTCCAGAAATGCAACTTTTTTCAGATTTAGATAGTGATTTCGGTGTAAACCATTATTATCATAGGGATTCCGAAATTTCCGCCCATTTGGTAATATAGAGCGAGAAAAAAATGGTTTAAAAGTCCGAACCCAAGTCTCAAATTAGCGCCATAAAAAAAATGATTTTTCCAGAAATGCAAGTTTTTTGAGATTTGATAAATGAATTTGCTTTGGACCATGATTCTTATCACTATTAATAAATTTCAACCCGTTTGGTACCATAGAGCCAGAAAAAATGGGTTTTAAAGTCCGAACCCAAGTCTCAAATTAGCTCCATAAAAAATGATTTTATGACTGATTTCGCTTTGGACCATGAGTCTTATCACTATTTCTAAATTTCATTCCGTTTGGTACCATAGAGCCAGAAAAAAATGGGTTTTAAAGTCCGAACCCAAGTCTCAAATTACCGCAATAAAAAAGATGAATTTTCCAGAAAAGAAACTTTTTCAGATTTTAGTTTGATTTCGATTTGAATAGTTCTGCTGATAGGGATCCCGAAATTTCAGCTCGTTTGGTACCATAGAGCCAGAAAAAAATGGTTTTAAAGTCCGAACCCATGTCTCAAATTAGCGCCATAAAAAAAATGATTTTTCCAGAAATGCAAGTTTTTTGAGATTTGATAAATGAATTTGCTTTGGACCATGATTCTTATCACTATTAATAAATTTCAACCCGTTTGGTACCATTGAGCCAGAAAAAATGGGTTTTAAAGTCCGAACCCAAGTCTCAAATTAGCTCCATAAAAACAATGATTTTTCCAGAAATGCAACTTTTTGAGATTTGATAACTGAATTCGCTTTGGACCATGATTATTATCACTATTCCTAAATTTCAACCCGTTTGGAACCATAGAGGGAGAAAAAATGAAAAATTAAAGTCCGAACCCAAGTCTCAAATTAGCTCCATAAAAAAGATATTTTTTCCAGAAATTCAACTTTATTAAGATTTTAAGACTGAATTCGCTTTCCACCATGATTCTTATCACTATTCCTAAATTTCAACCCGTATGGTACCATAGAGCCAGAAAAAATAGGTTTGAAAGTCCGAACCCAAGTCTCAAATTACCGCAATAAAAAAGATGAATTTTCCAGAACAGAAAATTTTTCAGATTTTAGTTTGATTTCGGTTTGAATCATTATTCTGATAGGGATTCCGAAATTTCAGCCCGTTTGGTACAATAGAGCCAGAAAAAAATGGTTTTAAAGTCCGAACCCAAGTCTCAAATTAGCTCCATAAAAAATGATTTTATGACTGAATTCGCTTTGGACCATGAGTCTTATCACAATTCCTAAATTTAAAACCGATTGTTACCATATAGCCAGAAGAAAGGGTTTTCTAGTCCGAACCCAAGTCTCAAATTAGCGCAATAAAAAAGATGATTTTTCCAGAAAGGACACTATTTTGAGATTTTTTGAATGATTTCGGTTTGAATCATTATTCTGATAGGGATTCCGAAATTTCAGCCCGTTTGGTACCATAGAGCCATCAAAAATGGGTTTTAAAGTCTGAACTTAAGACTCAAATTAGCGCCATAAAAAAAATTATGTTTCCAGAAATGCAACTTTTTGAGATTTTATAACTGAATTCGCTTTGGACCATGATTCTTATCACTATTCCGAAATTTAAACCCGTTTGGTACCATAGAGCCTTAAAAAATTGGGTTTCAAAGTACGAACCCTAGTCTCAAATAAGGGCCAGAATAAATACGATTTATCCAGACATTAAACTTTTTTCAGATTTGACTAGTGATTTCGGTTTGAACCATTATTCTTATAGGGATTCCCAAATTTCAGCCCGTTTGGTACTATAGAGCCAGAAAAAAAAAGATTATAAAGTCTTAACCCAAGTCTCAAATTAGCTCCATAAAAAAGATTGTTTTTCCAGAAATGCAAATTTTTTGAGATTTGATAACTGAATTCGCTTTGGACCATGATTCTCATCACTATGCCAAAATTTCACCCAGTTTGGTAACAAAGAGCCAGATAAAATGGGTTTTAAGGTCCGAACACAATTCTCAAATAAGCTCCATAAAAAAGATGATTTTTCCAGAAATGCAACTTTTTTCAGATTTAGATAGTGATTTCGGTGTAAACCATTATAATGATAGGGATTCCGAAATTTCCGCCCATTTGGTAACATAGAGCGAGAAAAAAATGGTTTAAAAGTCCGAACCCAAGTCTCAAATTAGCGCCATAAAAAAATGATTTTTCCAGAAATGCAAGTTTTTTGAGATTTGATAAATGAATTTGCTTTGGACCATGATTCTTATCACTATTAATAAATTTCCTCCCGTTTGGTACCATAGAGCCAGAAAAAATGGGTATTAAAGTCCGAACCCAAGTCTCAAATTAGCTCCATAAAAAATGATTTTATGACTGAATTCGCTTTGGACCATGAGTCTTATCACTATTTATAAATTTCATTCCGTTTGGTACCATAGAGCCAGAAAAAAATGGGTTTTAAAGTCCGAACCCAAGTCTCAAATTACCGCAATAAAAAGGATGAATTTTCCAGAAAAGAAACTTTTTCAGATTTTAGTTTGATTTCGGTTTGAATCATTCTTCTGATACGGATTCCGAAATTTCAGCTCGTTTGGTACCATAGAGCCAGAAAAAAAATGGTTTTAAAGTCCGAACCCAAGTCTCAAATTAGCGCCATAACAAAAATGATTTTTCCAGAAATGCAACTTTTTTGAGATTTGATAACTGAATCCGCTTTGGACCCTGATTCTTATCACTATTCCTAAATTTCAACCCGTTTTGTACCATAGAGCCATAAAAAAATGGTTCTAAAATCCGAACCCAAGTCTCAAATTAGCGCCATAACAAAAATGATTTTTCCAGAAATGCAACTTTTTTGAGATTTGATAACTGAATCCGCTTTGGACCCTGATTCTTATCACTATTCCTAAATTTCAACCCGTTTGGTACCATAGAGCCATAAAAAAATGGTTCTAAAATCCGAACCCAAGTCTCAAATTAGCGCCATAACAAAAATGATTTTTCCAGAAATGCACCTTTTTTGAGATTTGATAACTGAATCCGCTTTGGACCCTGATTCTTATCACTATTCCTAAATTTCAACCCGTTTGGTACCATAGAGCCATAAAAAAATGGTTCTAAAATCCGAACCCAAGTCTCAAATTAGCGCCATAACAAAAATGATTTTTCCAGAAATGCAACTTTTTTGAGATTTGATAACTGAATCCGCTTTGGACCCTGATTCTTATCACTATTCCTAAATTTCAACCCGTTTGGTACCATAGAGCCATAAAAAAATGGTTCTAAAATCCGAACCCAAGTCTCAAATTAGCGCCATAATAAAAATGATTTTTCCAGAAATGCAACTTTTTTGAGATTTGATAACTGAATCCGCTTTGGACCCTGATTCTTATCACTATTCCTAAATTTCAACCCGTTTGGTACCATAGAGCCATAAAAAAATGGTTCTAAAATCCGAACCCAAGTCTCAAATTAGCGCCATAACAAAAATGATTTTTCCAGAAATGCAACTTTTTTGAGATTTGATAACTGAATCCGCTTTGGACCCTGATTCTTATCACTATTCCTAAATTTCAACCCGTTTGGTACCATAGAGCCATAAAAAAATGGTTCTAAAATCCGAACCCAAGTCTCAAATTAGCGCCATAACAAAAATGATTTTTCCAGAAATGCACCTTTTTTGAGATTTGATAACTGAATCCGCTTTGGACCCTGATTCTTATCACTATTCCTAAATTTCAACCCGTTTGGTACCATAGAGCCATAAAAAAATGGTTCTAAAATCCGAACCCAAGTCTCAAATTAGCGCCATAACAAAAATGATTTTTCCAGAAATGCAACTTTTTTGAGATTTGATAACTGAATCCGCTTTGGACTCTGATTCTTATCACTATTCCTAAATTTCAACCCGTTTGGTACCATAGAGCCATAAAAAAATGGTTCTAAAATCCGAACCCAAGTCTCAAATTAGCGCCATAATAAAAATGATTTTTCCAGAAATGCAACTTTTTTGAGATTTGATAACTGAATCCGCTTTGGACCCTGATTCTTATCACTATTCCTAAATTTCAACCCGTTTGGTACCATAGAGCCATAAAAAAATGGTTCTAAAATCCGAACCCAAGTCTCAAATTAGCGCCATAACAAAAATGATTTTTTCAGAAATGCAACTTTTTTGAGATTTGATAACTGAATCCGCTTTGGACCCTGATTCTTATCACTATTCCTAAATTTCAACCCGTTTGGTACCATAGAGCCATAAAAAAATGGTTCTAAAATCCGAACCCAAGTCTCAAATTAGCGCCATAACAAAAATGATTTTTCCAGAAATGCAACTTTTTTGAGATTTGATAACTGAATTCGCTTTGGACCCTGATTCTTATCACTATTCCTAAATTTCAACCCGTTTGGTACCATAGAGCCATAAAAAAATGGTTCTAAAATCCGAACCCAAGTCTCAAATTAGCGCCATAACAAAAATGATTTTTCCAGAAATGCAACTTTTTTGAGATTTGATAACTGAATCCGCTTTGGACCCTGATTCTTATCACTATTCCTAAATTTCAACCCGTTTGGTACCATAGAGCCATAAAAAAATGGTTCTAAAATCCGAACCCAAGTCTCTAATTAGCGCCATAACAAAAATGATTTTTCCAGAAATGCAACGTTTTTGAGATTTGATAACTGAATCCGCTTTGGACCCTGATTCTTATCACTATTCCTAAATTTCAACCCGTTTGGTACCATAGAGCCATAAAAAAATTGTTCTAAAATCCGAACCCAAGTCTCAAATTAGCGCCATAACAAAAATGATTTTTCCAGAAATGCAACTTTTTTGAGATTTGATAACTGAATCCGCTTTGGACCCTGATTCTTATAACTATTCCTAAATTTCAACCCGTTTTGTACCATAGAGCCATAAAAAAATGGTTCTAAAATCCGAACCCAAGTCTCAAATTAGCGCCATAACAAAAATGATTTTTCCAGAAATGCAACTTTTTTGAGATTTGATAACTGAATCCGCTTTGGACCCTGATTCTTATCACTATTCCTAAATTTCAACCCGTTTGGTACCATAGAGCCATAAAAAAATGGTTCTAAAATCCGAACCCAAGTCTCAAATTAGCGCCATAACAAAAATGATTTTTCCAGAAATGCACCTTTTTTGAGATTTGATAACTGAATCCGCTTTGGACCCTGATTCTTATCACTATTCCTAAATTTCAACCCGTTTGGTACCATAGAGCCATAAAAAAATGGTTCTAAAATCCGAACCCAAGTCTCAAATTAGCGCCATAACAAAAATGATTTTTCCAGAAATGCAACTTTTTTGAGATTTGATAACTGAATCCGCTTTGGACCCTGATTCTTATCACTATTCCTAAATTTCAACCCGTTTGGTACCATAGAGCCATAAAAAAATGGTTCTAAAATCCGAACCCAAGTCTCAAATTAGCGCCATAATAAAAATGATTTTTCCAGAAATGCAACTTTTTTGAGATTTGATAACTGAATCCGCTTTGGACCCTGATTCTTATCACTATTCCTAAATTTCAACCCGTTTGGTACCATAGAGCCATAAAAAAATGGTTCTAAAATCCGAACCCAAGTCTCAAATTAGCGCCATAACAAAAATGATTTTTCCAGAAATGCAACTTTTTTGAGATTTGATAACTGAATCCGCTTTGGACCCTGATTCTTATCACTATTCCTAAATTTCAACCCGTTTGGTACCATAGAGCCATAAAAAAATGGTTCTAAAATCCGAACCCAAGTCTCAAATTAGCGCCATAACAAAAATGATTTTTCCAGAAATGCACCTTTTTTGAGATTTGATAACTGAATCCGCTTTGGACCCTGATTCTTATCACTATTCCTAAATTTCAACCCGTTTGGTACCATAGAGCCATAAAAAAATGGTTCTAAAATCCGAACCCAAGTCTCAAATTAGCGCCATAACAAAAATGATTTTTCCAGAAATGCAACTTTTTTGAGATTTGATAACTGAATCCGCTTTGGACCCTGATTCTTATCACTATTCCTAAATTTCAACCCGTTTGGTACCATAGAGCCATAAAAAAATGGTTCTAAAATCCGAACCCAAGTCTCAAATTAGCGCCATAATAAAAATGATTTTTCCAGAAATGCAACTTTTTTGAGATTTGATAACTGAATCCGCTTTGGACCCTGATTCTTATCACTATTCCTAAATTTCAACCCGTTTGGTACCATAGAGCCATAAAAAAATGGTTCTAAAATCCGAACCCAAGTCTCAAATTAGCGCCATAACAAAAATGATTTTTCCAGAAATGCAACTTTTTTGAGATTTGATAACTGAATCCGCTTTGGACCCTGATTCTTATCACTATTCCTAAATTTCAACCCGTTTGGTACCATAGAGCCATAAAAAAATGGTTCTAAAATCCGAACCCAAGTCTCAAATTAGCGCCATAACAAAAATGATTTTTCCAGAAATGCAACTTTTTTGAGATTTGATAACTGAATCCGCTTTGGACCCTGATTCTTATCACTATTCCTAAATTTCAACCCGTTTGGTACCATAGAGCCATAAAAAAATGGTTCTAAAATCCGAACCCAAGTCTCAAATTAGCGCCATAACAAAAATGATTTTTCCAGAAATGCAACTTTTTTGAGATTTGATAACTGAATTCGCTTTGGACCCTGATTCTTATCACTATTCCTAAATTTCAACCCGTTTGGTACCATAGAGCCATAAAAAAATGGTTCTAAAATCCGAACCCAAGTCTCAAATTAGCGCCATAACAAAAATGATTTTTCCAGAAATGCAACTTTTTTGAGATTTGATAACTGAATCCGCTTTGGACCCTGATTCTTATCACTATTCCTAAATTTCAACCCGTTTGGTACCATAGAGCCATAAAAAAATGGTTCTAAAATCCGAACCCAAGTCTCTAATTAGCGCCATAACAAAAATGATTTTTCCAGAAATGCAACGTTTTTGAGATTTGATAACTGAATCCGCTTTGGACCCTGATTCTTATCACTATTCCTAAATTTCAACCCGTTTTGTACCATAGAGCCATAAAAAAATTGTTCTAAAATCCGAACCCAAGTCTCAAATTAGCGCCATAACAAAAATGATTTTTCCAGAAATGCAACTTTTTTGAGATTTGATAACTGAATCCGCTTTGGACCCTGATTCTTATAACTATTCCTAAATTTCAACCCGTTTTGTACCATAGAGCCATAAAAAAATGGTTCTAAAATCCGAACCCAAGTCTCAAATTAGCGCCATAACAAAAATGATTTTTCCAGAAATGCAACTTTTTTGAGATTTGATAACTGAATCCGCTTTGGACCCTGATTCTTATCACTATTCCTAAATTTCAACCCGTTTGGTACCATAGAGCCATAAAAAAATGGTTCTAAAATCCGAACCCAAGTCTCAAATTAGCGCCATAACAAAAATGATTTTTCCAGAAATGCAACTTTTTTGAGATTTGATAACTGAATCCGCTTTGGACCCTGATTCTTATCACTATTCCTAAATTTCAACCCGTTTGGTACCATAGAGCCATAAAAAAATGGTTCTAAAATCCGAACCCAAGTCTCAAATTAGCGCCATAACAAAAATGATTTTTCCAGAAATGCAACTTTTTTGAGATTTGATAACTGAATCCGCTTTGGACCCTGATTCTTATCACTATTCCTAAATTTCAACCCGTTTGGTACCATAGAGCCATAAAAAAATGGTTCTAAAATCCGAACCCAAGTCTCAAATTAGCGCCATAACAAAAATGATTTTTCCAGAAATGCAACTTTTTTGAGATTTGATAACTGAATCCGCTTTGGACCCTGATTCTTATCACTATTCCTAAATTTCAACCCGTTTTGTACCATAGAGCCATAAAAAAAATGGTTCTAAAATCCGAACCCAAGTCTCAAATTAGCGCCATAACAAAAATGATTTTTCCAGAAATGCAACTTTTTTGAGATTTGATAACTGAATCCGCTTTGGACCCTGATTCTTATCACTATTCCTAAATTTCAACCCGTTTGGTACCATAGAGCCATAAAAAAATGGTTCTAAAATCCGAACACAAGTCTCAAATTAGCGCCATAACAAAAATGATTTTTCCAGAAATGCAACTTTTTTGAGATTTGATAACTGAATCCGCTTTGGACCCTGATTCTTATCACTATTCCTAAATTTCAACCCGTTTGGTACCATAGAGCCATAAAAAAATGGTTCTAAAATCCGAACCAAAGTCTCAAATTAGCGCCATAACAAAAATGATTTTTCCAGAAATGCAACTTTTTTGAGATTTTGAGATTTGATAACTGAATCCGCTTTGGACCCTGATTCTTATCACTATTCCTAAATTTCAACCCGTTTGGTACCATAGAGCCATAAAAAAATGGTTCTAAAATCCGAACCCAAGTCTCAAATTAGCGCCATAACAAAAATGATTTTTCCAGAAATGCACCTTTTTTGAGATTTAATAACTGAATCCGCTTTGGACCCTGATTCTTATCACTATTCCTAAATTTCAACCCGTTTGGTACCATAGAGCCATACAAAAATGGTTCTAAAATCCGAACCCAAGTCTCAAATTAGCGCCATAACAAAAATGATTTTTCCAGAAATGCAACTTTTTTGAGATTTGATAACTGAATCCGCTTTGGACCCTGATTCTTATCACTATTCCTAAATTTCAACCCGTTTGGTACCATAGAGCCATAAAAAAATGGTTCTAAAATCCGAACCCAAGTCTCAAATTAGCGCCATAATAAAAATGATTTTTCCAGAAATGCAACTTTTTTGAGATTTGATAACTGAATCCGCTTTGGACCCTGATTCTTATCACTATTCCTAAATTTCAACCCGTTTGGTACCATAGAGCCATAAAAAAATGGTTCTAAAATCCGAACCCAAGTCTCAAATTAGCGCCATAACAAAAATGATTTTTTCAGAAATGCAACTTTTTTGAGATTTGATAACTGAATCCGTTTTGGACCCTGATTCTTATCACTATTCCTAAATTTCAACCCGTTTGGTACCATAGAGCCATAAAAAAATGGTTCTAAAATCCGAACCCAAGTCTCAAATTAGCGCCATAACAAAAATGATTTTTCCAGAAATGCAACTTTTTTGAGATTTGATAACTGAATCCGCTTTGGACCCTGATTCTTATCACTATTCCTAAATTTCAACCCGTTTGGTACCATAGAGCCATAAAAAAATGGTTCTAAAATCCGAACCCAAGTCTCAAATTAGCGCCATAACAAAAATGATTTTTCCAGAAATGCAACTTTTTTGAGATTTGATAACTGAATCCGCTTTGGACCCTGATTCTTATCACTATTCCTAAATTTCAACCCGTTTTGTACCATAGAGCCATAAAAAAATGGTTCTAAAATCCGAACCCAAGTCTCAAATTAGCGCCATAACAAAAATGATTTTTCCAGAAATGCAACTTTTTTGAAATTTGATAACTGAATCCGCTTTGGACCCTGATTCTTATCACTATTCCTAAATTTCGACCAGTTTGGTACCATAGAGCCATAAAAAAATGGTTCTAAAATCCGAACCCAAGTCTCAAATTAGCGCCATAACAAAAATGATTTTTCCAGAAATGCAACTTTTTTGAGATTTGATAACTGAATCCGCTTTGGACCCTGATTCTTATCACTATTCCTAAATTTCAACCCGTTTGGTACCATAGAGCCATAAAAAAATGGTTCTAAAATCCGAACCCAAGTCTCAAATTAGCGCCATAACAAAAATGATTTTTCCAGAAATGCAACTTTTTTGAGATTTGATAACTGAATCCGCTTTGGACCCTGATTCTTATCACTATTCCTAAATTTCAACCCGTTTGGTACCATAGAGCCATAAAAAAATGGTTCTAAAATCCGAACCCAAGTCTCAAATTAGCGCCATAACAAAAATGATTTTTCCAGAAATGCAACTTTTTTGAGATTTGATAACTGAATCCGCTTTGGACCCTGATTCTTATCACTATTCCTAAATTTCAACCCGTTTGGTACCATAGAGCCATAAAAAAATGGTTCTAAAATCCGAACCCAAGTCTCAAATTAGCGCTATAACAAAAATGATTTTTCCAGAAATGCACCTTTTTTGAGATTTGATAACTGAATCCGCTTTGGACCCTGATTCTTATCACTATTCCTAAATTTCAACCCGTTTGGTACCATAGAGCCATAAAAAAATGGTTCTTAAATCCGAACCCAAGTCTCAAATTAGCGCCATAACAAAAATGATTTTTCCAGAAATGCAACTTTTTTGAGATTTGATAACTGAATCCGCTTTGGACCCTGATTCTTATCACTATTCCTAAATTTCAACCCGTTTGGTACCATAGAGCCATAAAAAAATGGTTCTAAAATCCGAACCCAAGTCTCAAATTAGCGCCATAACAAAAATGATTTTTCCAGAAATGCAACTTTTTTGAGATTTGATAACTGAATCCGCTTTGGACCCTGATTCTTATCACTATTCCTAAATTTCAACCCGTTTGGTACCATAGAGCCATAAAAAAATGGTTCTAAAATCCGAACCCAAGTCTCAAATTAGCGCCATAACAAAAATGATTTTTCCAGAAATGCAACTTTTTTGAGATTTGATAACTGAATCCGCTTTGGACCCTGATTCTTATCACTATTCCTAAATTTCAACCCGTTTGGTACCATAGAGCCATAAAAAAATGGTTCTAAAATCCGAACCCAAGTCTCAAATTAGCGCCATAACAAAAATGATTTTTCCAGAAATGCAACTTTTTTGAGATTTGATAACTGAATCCGCTTTGGACCCTGATTCTTATCACTATTCCTAAATTTCAACCCGTTTGGTACCATAGAGCCATAAAAAAATGGTTCTAAAATCCGAACCCAAGTCTCAAATTAGCGCCATAATAAAAATGATTTTTCCAGAAATGCAACTTTTTTGAGATTTGATAACTGAATCCGCTTTGGACCCTGATTCTTATCACTATTCCTAAATTTCAACCCGTTTGGTACCATAGAGCCATAAAAAAATGGTTCTAAAATCCGAACCCAAGTCTCAAATTAGCGCCATAACAAAAATGATTTTTCCAGAAATGCAACTTTTTTGAGATTTGATAACTGAATCCGCTTTGGACCCTGATTCTTATCACTATTCCTAAATTTCAACCCGTTTGGTACCATAGAGCCATAAAAAAATGGTTCTAAAATCCGAACCCAAGTCTCAAATTAGCGCCATAACAAAAATGATTTTTCCAGAAATGCACCTTTTTTGAGATTTGATAACTGAATCCGCTTTGGACCCTGATTCTTATCACTATTCCTAAATTTCAACCCGTTTGGTACCATAGAGCCATAAAAAAATGGTTCTAAAATCCGAACCCAAGTCTCAAATTAGCGCCATAACAAAAATGATTTTTCCAGAAATGCAACTTTTTTGAGATTTGATAACTGAATCCGCTTTGGACCCTGATTCTTATCACTATTCCTAAATTTCAACCCGTTTGGTACCATAGAGCCATAAAAAAATGGTTCTAAAATCCGAACCCAAGTCTCAAATTAGCGCCATAATAAAAATGATTTTTCCAGAAATGCAACTTTTTGAGATTTGATAACTGAATCCGCTTTGGACCCTGATTCTTATCACTATTCCTAAATTTCAACCCGTTTGGTACCATAGAGCCATAAAAAAATGGTTCTAAAATCCGAACCCAAGTCTCAAATTAGCGCCATAACAAAAATGATTTTTTCAGAAATGCAACTTTTTTGAGATTTGATAACTGAATCCGCTTTGGACCCTGATTCTTATCACTATTCCTAAATTTCAACCCGTTTGGTACCATAGAGCCATAAAAAAATGGTTCTAAAATCCGAACCCAAGTCTCAAATTAGCGCCATAACAAAAATGATTTTTCCAGAAATGCAACTTTTTTGAGATTTGATAACTGAATCCGCTTTGGACCCTGATTCTTATCACTATTCCTAAATTTCAACCCGTTTGGTACCATAGAGCCATAAAAAAATGGTTCTAAAATCCGAACCCAAGTCTCAAATTAGCGCCATAACAAAAATGATTTTTCCAGAAATGCAACTTTTTTGAGATTTGATAACTGAATCCGCTTTGGACCCTGATTCTTATCACTATTCCTAAATTTCAACCCGTTTGGTACCATAGAGCCATAAAAAAATGATTCTAAAATCCGAACCCAAGTCTCTAATTAGCGCCATAACAAAAATGATTTTTCCAGAAATGCAACGTTTTTGAGATTTGATAACTGAATCCGCTTTGGACCCTGATTCTTATCACTATTCCTAAATTTCAACCCGTTTGGTACCATAGAGCCATAAAAAAATGGTTCTAAAATCCGAACCCAAGTCTCAAATTAGCGCCATAACAAAAATGATTTTTCCAGAAATGCAACTTTTTTGAGATTTGATAACTGAATCCGCTTTGGACCCTGATTCTTATCACTATTCCTAAATTTCAACCCGTTTGGTACCATAGAGCCATAAAAAAATGGTTCTAAAATCCGAACCCAAGTCTCAAATTAGCGCCATAAGAAAAATGATTTTTCCAGAAATGCAACTTTTTTGAGATTTGATAACTGAATCCGCTTTGGACCCTGATTCTTATCACTATTCCTAAATTTCAACCCGTTTGGTACCATAGAGCCATAAAAAAATGGTTCTAAAATCCGAACCCAAGTCTCAAATTAGCGCCATAACAAAAATGATTTTTCCAGAAATGCAACTTTTTTGAGATTTGATAACTGAATCCGCTTTGGACCCTGATTCTTATCACTATTCCTTAATTTCAACCCGTTTGGTACCATAGAGCCATAAAAAAATGGTTCTAAAATCCGAACCCAAGTCTCAAATTAGCGCTATAACAAAAATGATTTTTCCAGAAATGCACCTTTTTTGAGATTTGATAACTGAATCCGCTTTGGACCCTGATTCTTATCACTATTCCTAAATTTCAACCCGTTTGGTACCATAGAGCCATAAAAAAATGGTTCTAAAATCCGAACCCAAGTCTCAAATTAGCGCCATAACAAAAATGATTTTTCCAGAAATGCAACTTTTTTGAGATTTGATAACTGAATCCGCTTTGGACCCTGATTCTTATCACTATTCCTAAATTTCAACCCGTTTTGTACCATAGAGCCATAAAAAAATGGTTCTAAAATCCGAACCCAAGTCTCAAATTAGCGCCATAACAAAAATGATTTTTCCAGAAATGCAACTTTTTTGAAATTTGATAACTGAATCCGCTTTGGACCCTGATTCTTATCACTATTCCTAAATTTCAACCCGTTTGGTACCATAGAGCCATAAAAAAATGGTTCTAAAATCCGAACCCAAGTCTCAAATTAGCGCCATAACAAAAATGATTTTTCCAGAAATGCAACTTTTTTGAGATTTGATAACTGAATCCGCTTTGGACCCTGATTCTTATCACTATTCCTAAATTTCAACCCGTTTGGTACCATAGAGCCATAAAAAAATGGTTCTAAAATCCGAACCCAAGTCTCAAATTAGCGCCATAACAAAAATGATTTTTCCAGAAATGCAACTTTTTTGAGATTTGATAACTGAATCCGCTTTGGACCCTGATTCTTATCACTATTCCTAAATTTCAACCCGTTTGGTACCATAGAGCCATAAAAAAATGGTTCTAAAATCCGAACCCAAGTCTCAAATTAGCGCCATAACAAAAATCATTTTTCCAGAAATGCACCTTTTTTGAGATTTGATAACTGAATCCGCTTTGGACCCTGATTCTTATCACTATTCCTAAATTTCAACCCGTTTGGTACCATAGAGCCATAAAAAAATGGTTCTATAATCCGAACCCAAGTCTCAAATTAGCGCCATAACAAAAATGATTTTTCCATAAATGCAACTTTTTTGAGATTTGATAACTGAATCCGCTTTGGACCCTGATTCTTATCACTATTCCTAAATTTCAACCCGTTTGGTACCATAGAGCCATAAAAAAATGGTTCTAAAATCCGAACCCAAGTCTCAAATTAGCGCCATAATAAAAATGATTTTTCCAGAAATGCAACTTTTTGAGATTTGATAACTGAATCCGCTTTGGACCCTGATTCTTATCACTATTCCTAAATTTCAACCCGTTTGGTACCATAGAGCCATAAAAAAATGGTTCTAAAATCCAAACCCAAGTCTCAAATTAGCGCCATAACAAAAATGATTTTTTCAGAAATGCAACTTTTTTGAGATTTGATAACTGAATCCGCTTTGGACCCTGATTCTTATCACTATTCCTAAATTTCAACCCGTTTGGTACCATAGAGCCATAAAAAAATGGTTCTAAAATCCGAACCCAAGTCTCAAATTAGCGCCATAACAAAAATGATTTTTCCAGAAATGCAACTTTTTTGAGATTTGATAACTGAATCCGCTTTGGACCCTGATTCTTATCACTATTCCTAAATTTCAACCCGTTTGGTACCATAGAGCCATAAAAAAATGGTTCTAAAATCCGAACCCAAGTCTCAAATTAGCGCCATAACAAAAATGATTTTTCCAGAAATGCAACTTTTTTGAGATTTGATAACTGAATCCGCTTTGGACCCTGATTCTTATCACTATTCCTAAATTTCAACCCGTTTGGTACCATAGAGCCATAAAAAAATGGTTCTAAAATCCGAACCCAAGTCTCTAATTAGCGCCATAACAAAAATGATTTTTCCAGAAATGCAACGTTTTTGAGATTTGATAACTGAATCCGCTTTGGACCCTGATTCTTATCACTATTCCTAAATTTCAACCCGTTTGGTACCATAGAGCCATAAAAAAATGGTTCTAAAATCCGAACCCAAGTCTCAAATTAGCGCAATAACAAAAATGATTTTTCCAGAAATGCAACTTTTTTGAGATTTGATAACTGAATCCGCTTTGGACCCTGATTCTTATCACTATTCCTAAATTTCAACCCGTTTGGTACCATAGAGCCATAAAAAAATGGTTCTAAAATCCGAACCCAAGTCTCAAATTAGCGCCATAACAAAAATGATTTTTCCAGAAATGCAACTTTTTTGAGATTTGATAACTGAATCCGCTTTGGACCCTGATTCTTATCACTATTCCTAAATTTCAACCCGTTTTGTACCATAGAGCCATAAAAAAATGGTTCTAAAATCCGAACCCAAGTCTCAAATTAGCGCCATAACAAAAATGATTTTTCCAGAAATGCAACTTTTTTGAGATTTGATAACTGAATCCGCTTTGGACCCTGATTCTTATCACTATTCCTAAATTTCAACCCGTTTGGTACCATAGAGCCATAAAAAAATGGTTCTAAAATCCGAACCCAAGTCTCAAATTAGCGCCATAACAAAAATGATTTTTCCAGAAATGCAACTTTTTTGAGATTTGATAACTGAATCCGCTTTGGACCCTGATTCTTATCACTATTCCTAAATTTCAACCCGTTTGGTACCATAGAGCCATAAAAAAATGGTTCTAAAATCCGAACCCAAGTCTTAATTAGCGCCATAACAAAAATGATTTTTCCAGAAATGCAACTTTTTTGAGATTTGATAACTGAATCCGCTTTGGACCTGCTTCTTATCACTATTCCTAAATTTCACCCGTTTGGTACCATAGAGCCATAAAAAAAATGGTTCTAAAATCCGAACCCAAGTCTCAAATTAGCGCCATAACAAAAATGATTTTTCCAGAAATGCAACTTTTTTGAGATTTGATAACTGAATCCGCTTTGGACCCTGATTCTTATCACTATTCCTAAATTTCAACCCGTTTGGTACCATAGAGCCATAAAAAAATGGTTCTAAAATCCGAACCCAAGTCTCAAATTAGCGCCATAACAAAAATGATTTTTCCAGAAATGCAACTTTTTTGAGATTTGATAACTGAATCCGCTTTGGACCACTGATTCTTATCACTATTCCTAAATTTCAACCCGTTTGGTACCATAGAGCCATAAAAAAATGGTTCTAAAATCCGAACCCAAGTCTCAAATTAGCGCCATAACAAAAATGATTTTTCCAGAAATGCAACTTTTTTGAGATTTGATACTGAATCCGCTTTGGACCCTGATTCTTATCACTATTCCTAAATTTCAACCCGTTTTGGTACCATAGAGCCATAAAAAAATGGTTCTAAAATCCGAACCCAAGTCTCAAATTAGCGCCATAACAAAAATGATTTTTCCAGAATGCAACTTTTTTGAGATTTGATAACTGAATCCGCTTTGGACCCTGATTCTTATCACTATTCCTAAATTTCAACCCGTTTGGTACCATAGAGCCATAAAAAAATGGTTCTAAAATCCGAACCCAAGTCTCATATTAGCGCCATAACAAAAATGATTTTTCCAGAAATGCAACTTTTTGAGATTTGATAACTGAATCCGCTTTGGACCCTGATTCTTATCACTATTCCTAAATTTCAACCCGTTTGGTACCATAGAGCCATAAAAAAATGGTTCTAAAACCGAACCCAAGTCTCAAATTAGCGCCATAACAAAAATGATTTTTCCAGAAATGCACCTTTTTTGAGATTTGATAACTGAATCCGCTTTGGACCCTGATTCTTATCACTATTCCTAAATTTCAACCCGTTTGGTACCATAGAGCCATAAAAAATGGTTCTAAAATCCGAACCCAAGTCTCAAATTAGCGCTATAACAAAAATGATTTTTCCAGAAATGCACCTTTTTTGAGATTTGATAACTGAATCCGCTTTGACCTGATTCTTATCACTATTCCTAAATTTCAACCCGTTTGGTACCATAGAGCCATAAAAAAATGGTTCTAAAATCCGAACCCAAGTCTCAAATTAGCGCCATAACAAAAATGATTTTTCCAGAAATGCAACTTTTTTGAGATTTGATAACTGAATCCGCTTTGGACCCTGATTCTTATCACTATTCCTAAATTTCAACCCGTTTTGTACCATAGAGCCATAAAAAAATGGTTCTAAAATCCGAACCCAAGTCTCAAATTAGCGCCATAACAAAAATGATTTTTCCAGAAATGCAACTTTTTTGAGATTGATAACTGAATCCGCTTTGGACCCTGATTCTTATCACTATTCCTAAATTTCAACCCGTTTGGTACCATAGAGCCATAAAAAAATGGTTCTAAAATCAGAACCCAAGTCTCCAAATTAGCGCCATAACAAAAATGATTTTCCAGAAATGCACCTTTTTTGAGATTTGATAACTGAATCCGCTTTGGACCCTGATTCTTATCACTATTCCTAAATTTCAACCCGTTTGGTACCATAGAGCCATAAAAAATGGTTCTAAAATCCGAACCCAAGTCTCAATTAGCGCCATAACAAAAATGATTTTTCCAGAAATGCAACTTTTTTGAGATTTGATAACTGAATCCGCTTTGGACCCTGATTCTTATCACTATTCCTAAATTTCAACCCGTTTGGTACCATAGAGCCATACAAAAATGGTTCTAAAATCCGAACCCAAGTCTCAAATTAGCGCTATAACAAAAATGATTTTTCCAGAAATGCACCTTTTTGAGATTTGATAACTGAATCCGCTTTGGACCCTGATTCTTATCACTATTCCTAAATTTCAACCCGTTTGGTACCATAGAGCCATAAAAAAATGGTTCTAAAATCCGAACCCAAGTCTCAAAATTAGCGCCATAACAAAAATGATTTTTCCAGAAATGAAACTTTTTTGAGATTTGATAACTGAATCCGCTTTGGACCCTGATTCTTATCACTATTCCTAAATTTCAACCGTTTTGTACCATAGAGCCATAAAAAAATGGTTCTAAAATCCGAACCCAAGTCTCAAATTAGCGCCATAACAAAAATGATTTTTCCAGAAATGCAACTTTTTGAAATTTGATAACTGAATCCGCTTTGGACCCTGATTCTTATCACTATTCCTAAATTTCAACCCGTTTGGTACCATAGAGCCATAAAAAAATGGTTCTAAAATCCGAACCCAAGTCTCAAATTAGCGCCATAACAAAAATGATTTTTCCAGAAATGCAACTTTTTTGAGATTTGATAACTGAATCCGCTTTGGACCTGATTCTTATCACTATTCCTAAATTTCAACCCGTTTGGTACCATAGAGCCATAAAAAATGGTTCTAAATCCGAACCCAAGTCTCAAATTAGCGCCATAACAAAAATGATTTTCCAGAAATGCAACTTTTTTGAGATTTGATAACTGAATCCGCTTTGGACCCTGATTCTTATCACTATTCCTAAATTTCAACCCGTTTGGTACCATAGAGCCATAACAAAAATGGTTCTAAAATCCGAACCACAAGTCTCAAATTAGCGCCATAACAAAAATGATTTTTCCAGAAATGCACCTTTTTTGAGATTTGATAACTGAATCCGCTTTGGACCCTGATTCTTATCACTATTCCTAAATTTCAACCCGTTTTGGTACCATAGAGCCATAAAAAAATGGGTTCTAAAATCCGAACCCAAGTCTCAAATTAGCGCCATAACAAAAATGATTTTTCCAGAAATGCAACTTTTTTGAGATTTGATAACCTGAATCCGCTTTGGACCCTGATTCTTATCACTATTCCTAAATTTCAACCCGTTTGGTACCATAGAGCCATAAAAAAATGGTTCTAAAATCCGAACCCAAGTCTCAAATTAGCGCCATAATAAAAATGATTTTTTCCAGAAATGCAACTTTTTTGAGATTTGATAACTGAATCCGCTTTGGACCCTGATTCTTATCACTATTCCTAAATTTCAACCCGTTTGGTACCATAGAACCATAAAAAAATGGTTCTAAAATCCGAACCCAAGTCTCAATTAGCGCCATAACAAAAATGATTTTTCCAGAAATGCAACTTTTTTGAGATTTGATAACTGAATCCGCTTTGGACCCTGATTCTTATCACTATTCCTAAATTTCAACCCGTTTGGTACCATAGAGCCATAAAAAAATGGTTCTAAAATCCGAACCCAAGTCTCAAATTAGCGCCATAACAAAAATGATTTTTCCAGGAAATGCACCTTTTTTGAGATTTGATAACTGAAATCCGCTTTGGACCCTGATTCTTATCACTATTCCTAAATTTCAACCCGTTTGGTACCATAGAGCCATAAAAAAATGGTTCTAAAATCCGAACCCAAGTCTCAAATTAGCGCCATAACAAAATTGATTTTTTCCAGAAATGCAACTTTTTTGAGATTTGATAACTGAATCCGCTTTGGACCCTGATTCTTATCACTATTCCTAAATTTCAACCCGTTTGGTACCATAGAGCCATAAAAAAAATGGTTCTAAATCCGAACCCAAGTCTCAAATTAGCGCCATAATAAAAATGATTTTTCCAGAAATGCAACTTTTTGAGATTTGATACTGAATCCGCTTTGGACCCTGATTCTTATCACTATTCCTAAATTTTCAACCCGTTTGGTACCATAGAGCC